>LKNJ01001329.1:92106-149949 GCA_002120245.1 Maccullochella peelii | reverse complement strand
TGTGTGTGTGTGGGTAGAAGAAACACTGGAACAATTTAGAAACATGGATGTGCAAAACCTATGCCTCCGGGTTCTTCAATCTTCAGTGGCAGTCTTGAAGTTTTGGGTCTCAAAAAACAACCTGAACAAAGCCTATGATTGCATTAGGATCTCAAACAACTCCACACGTGCTTACAGATGAAGCCAAAAAAACAAACAAAAAAAAACTGCATGTTGAATATGAAACAAGCCTTTGTCGAACCACAAACAAGTTTTGGCAGCATGTTGTTGTCAGTGTGCCACAGATAAGGCCTCAAACAGGCCACGCCCACAGAGGCAATCAAAAGGTGCAATCATGAAAACAGGTTACAGGCGTGTCCTGTCTGAAAGAGAGTGAAACTGGATATACAATAACTTATGAATGATTGGTGTGTTTCCCATAAACAGTATACCTTTTGGTATTTCGAAAATGGTCATTTGTGCACAATATGAAATGAAGAGGCCAACTAAAGTTACAAGATCCATTTCTTAAAGAAGACAAACAAAGTGTCTTTTTACAACTAATGCTTTAGTCTATCACCCTCCCTTATGTTGCTTTGGCAGATTCCGTCCCCATGAGTACACCATAGTGTGTCCTAATGTATATCCTGTGGATATGTGAGACTATTGGTTTACATATGTGCGTCCTGCAACTCTTTTCTTGCCTTCGTTTGGTGTATCCAATGTAAAATCAACCACGAGGCCACAGCACAGTAGACCATGTAAGTAAGGATACGTTTTATACCTTTGGCTTGTTAGTCTCATCTTATAGTGTTTACTGATCTTATTTGGAAGTTATTTTGGAAATGCTTAATAAAAATGGTTTCTACTGATGGTACTTGATCTGTGTTGGGCTAATAAAATGTATCAAGTCTCAGCTGCAAAATCCCTCCATGAGTATTGAACAGTGAATAACCTCAATCTCTGTATATTTAGGAAAGTACATTATTTTCTATTTATTTATTTATCTTTTATTATTCTTTAATCTACTTTCACTTTTCATACCTCAACATAGAATGTGCAAGTACATTCTATACTTGCACATTCCCATCATAACATTTTCGTTCTACAAAAATGCTTGTTAAAATCACACTCAATCAATTGGACGGCACTTTTATTTCAGGAACATCAACTTCTTACATTTAAAGATACTTTAACATGGATTTACGTAAGATACAATTCAGAGGGGGAAATCTTTCTGATTCATTTAGGTAAGTCTTTTTTCTCATTTGGTTAAAATTACCCTTAAGTCGTACAGAACACAGACTTTAACCTCTATTGTATAATATAGTTTTTTATGTCATAATCTATTTAACATTGGCATTGTGCATAATATTGTTGTTATATTATTTTGGTAGAGTTCTTTAGGAGCTTTTTTCTTCTTCCTGCACATTACTTTCCATTTGTTTGTTTTTTTAGAAATACAACTAATACAGTCTTCATTCATGAGGTATTCTCTGTCCATTTTTACTCACACTTTTGCACACAGCACACTATTATTAACTGTGTTTTGTAGGGGATACATGCTGGGAAAATAACAAAATGAAGTATGTTTAAAAATAACCAGCATGAATGTCAAAATGACTTAATTTTTGATTGTGGTGATTCAATTTCTGAACGTGGCGAACACAGCTGTGATCTTTTTCCATGATTGTAATTGCCTCTGTGGGTGTCTCCTATACAAGGCTCTGTTTGGTTGCTTTGTACCTAAGCATGAATATAGAAAGGCACTGTTGCATAGGATTAAGTTATATTGTTATGTATAAAGTTATGACACAAATCCTTCCATACGAATCATTATAATTGAAGGAGCTGAGATTTATTAGGAACTGGAAATATAACATATATATATATATATATATTTCACTGTCAAAACACTGATGGGGCATAATAATGAGAAAGATTTTCTTTACTACCAACAATAATTCAAGATGTGACATTTATTCGTTAGTGATAATGGAAACCATACCAACAACTTATGGCATAAATGTCATTTTCTTCGTAGATGCTTGATATTTAATTTATCTTTTCACATTCAAGACTCAGGATAAAAACATTTGGGAGAAAGGTGTGGTTAAATATGTCAGAGGGTTGTGATGTGACGATCTGCGCTACAAACATGATGGCTCTGTATCAGTCCTTTAATCAGATGGGAACTAACTAACACAATGGACCCCTGTCTCTGACCACAACAATGGCATCAGCCGGTAATGACAGGCCCCAGTGTAAAATGTTTTTTGTTTAACTCACCTCGAGACACGGGCACAATCATGGAAACACACTTTTATGAGATGGAGACGCATCATCAGTGCCAAAGTGAAAAGCATTTCACATTAAAACTGTTTCCTGTACGCTAGCCGGCCGAGAGGACTATTGACCGTACATTTATGATTGAAAATTCTTAAACCTGCTGACAGTCAATCACAAATATAACTAATACACCTAGATGTAAAGTAGGGTCTACCCAAAAGGAAAATTTTGAACATGAAGGCTGTCTGCCATGGCTGCCATCTGCGACACTAGCCCCCACCCATGGTCATGCTCCCAGACTATGACTATACAGCAGGGTATATAAAAATATTATAGGGTAACAATTTCTCCGTAGGGCATTCTCTTTACCTTTGGCACGTGACTATGAAAAATTGCATATTGTCCATTAAAAATACATTCTAGCTCCTACTGGAGCCATGCAACAACAACAAACAAAACATGTTGGGAACCACACTGCATTTAGTGATTGTTGGAATGATACAACAGCCTTATTTTTAGCTTATGCATTTTTTTAAATGTATCCAGTGAGGCCCTATACAGGAACATTATATTTTAATATAAATATAAAGATAAACATAAAGTTACAAGGTTTTTGCACCACAAAGATATGCTACATTTTATGCAGTGTATGAAGAAAAAAGCTAATAGTGATATTCAGCTGTTATCACCTATCACCTGGTTCTTCAGTTTAATGCCTTGTCAGGCATTAACTCCTCTCTCTGGTGCGGTATTAGACACCCATTCCCCTCCCCCTATCGGATTAAACATTTTTTTACAACAAGTCACTTATAAATAGAACACCCCATCACTCAGAGCATATTTCTGATAGACAGCCAAAGCTGCTCAACTTTGTGATCTTTCAAACCCATCTTCCCGCTTCCTATCACTGAAGCTTCAGCACCATTTGTCAGAAGACGTTATATGACTGGATAGATGTGCTGCATCGCCTGGATTTTCAGATGCAGGTTGGCCCCCCGACGCCGCCGCTTCCAATTGGTCTCACTTGTTTCCAAGATGAATCAGAAATGCTTTTAATAAGGAAATCCAAAGAGCTCACAGGCTGTACGGGCAACTTCAAAGCAAGGTTATTATAGATCCCCCTGAGCATTTGCTGCGCTGCCACAACCTTTACACAAGCTGAAGAGCGGACAGAATTATGCTCTGTCAAGAAAACTCACTTTTTCAGGCTATAAAAAGTATATTTGTTTTTCCGCTCTCAGAACCTCGGGGCAAGTTTGGTATAATAGTGCAATAGCAAAAAAACAAAACAAAGAATAACAGCAATAAATGCACAGATGGATGCTGCCTTGAGGCTTAACTTGGAGTATCAAACATCACATGCACACATAATATCATAACTATCCGTGCAACTCGTATTGATCCTGAAAAGCTTACAAAGACATATTAACCCGAGTCCGAAAGGAACACACTTCAGCCTCATTGTAGGTGAATACACTGTGTGCTAAAGGCCAGCTTTACTGTAAAAAAAGGCCCAAGAGGCCCAAGTGAAAGTCTATAACAAGCAGCATGAGTGCAATCCATGTAATTTTCTCTCCACCACCAAGATGGAGCGGGAGCAGCTGCCTTTCCTCGTGTTATCTGGTCCCACAGCTGACAGAGACATCAGAATCCTGACACACATACTATATTGGACATGGCAAATTCATGACATCTGCACATGCTGCCAAAGATGAAAGCCATGAGTCTGGTACAAGGCATGTGGGAATAGATGTACAGTAACGAGAGCCTTGGGGCCTGCTTTAATGAGGAGGATTAGTGAACCATGATAGGGCTCTCATGTGCAACTGTAAGAGGCGTGGTGAAGCTGGTAGCATAGAGCGCTGGATGGATGAGGGAGCAGTACTCGTCAGGTAGAGGACGGGCTCACCTCAACTCCAAGAAACCTCTTAAATGAGACAGAGGGAGTGCAGACCGATAGATGAGGCCAGATTGTAAAAGCTGACAAGTGCAATCAATAGATCGCACGGTGATATTAACTTGCTATCATCTTTCTGGTATCCCGCTGAGGTGGGATGGAGGCTGAAGGCAATTCCCATGTTCAGCAAAGGTGATAGCATTGCAAATGTTCATGATTAATTTTTCAACACAAACATTATGTGACCTAAGAGTGCATTATGAATCTATTTCTAGTTAATTGCTTAATTTGCCAACAATATGCTATCAAGAGGCATTTTACGACCTCACTGTTCCCATCATAGCAGATGGGACAGATGGGTACAGATATTTTTTGGAGACAGACTTCTGTATTAAAGACCAATAACGGTGACATATTGGTCTTTTTTATTAGGTTATGTTCACTGCTTTGAGTGCCATCTCTGCATTGCTCTCATGCAAATTCTCCTACATCTAGTGGCGAGATTGATCTTCCAGCACTTCTAATTTCTGAATCAAATTTGAGGCTGGCCAACATCCTGGCATCAAGTGCTGCATTTCTGCTGATGTATCCTATGAAGGCCTGGTCACCCAGAAAGCGCACAGCGAAGGTCATCCGAGCGTCCTCATGAAACAGGAAGTGCTAGAAGCTTAGTGAGGTAATGACAACTTGCAGGGCGAGTTGGTGAACTACTGTAGTTGGCGAGGTAACATGCTACCGCTAGTCAGTCACAATCATAGTCAGGTTAGCTCTCCAAGCTAGCTGCAGTTAGCAAACTTGTTAGCGAACGTGACAATACAATCACACAATTTTTTTAAAGTTAGTACCTTTTGTTAAACATTGGCCACTGTGGCCACAAGTGACAATTATGGAAAAATGGTCAATTCTAAAACATAATGTAACAGTAGTGGGAAAAAAGGGTCATAAAGTCAGTAAACAGACTCTATAATGTCAGTTACACAGCAATATATACCTAAAGTTAGCTGACATTAGCCACCCAAAGAGACTGGTCAAACCAGACCAAGTAAGGCTGTAGCATAAACCCCTCCTGTGTATTGACTTGAGCAAGGGTACATTTTATTACTTATAAACTGAATCCATTTTTAATTGAAAAATTAGATTGTGTTGTTTCTTTTTGTATAAGAAACATAGTCCACTTTAAAAGAAGTATTTGTACCATTGACCCCTGTCTCATTACTTTCTAAAAATCTCTTTTCTCTCAGTTTCAGATTTGCACTGTCAAAACAGTTTATTTGTCAATGGCATGTGTCTTTTTAAGTTTAGCTACATTGAACTCAACACATATGATTACTTTGCCCCCAAAAGCAAATCCACTGATTGCAACAATTCCACTGAGATGAATTGATTTCTCTGTTCCAAATGCTGGTGATATTTTGGGGTATTTAGCAAACTCTGATTGTTGATTGGACTGGCTCAAAGCAGCACTAAAGTTGGGGGCCTTACAAGGGACGGGTAAAACAGAAAAGTGGTCAAAATCAATGCAACTGAGGCCAAAATGTCTTGAACCCTGGATCCTACATTTCCCACACTTGCAACTCAATAGCATCCTTAGATCCTCCCTTCCTGGTTACTATTGACTTTCCAACTCCACAGCCCCAGTTTGTAACACAGGCTTTTTGTTAAATATCTGTAGTCTCCACGCCCAACCTGAAATTAAATCAAATCAAATAATTTCACTAGAGCCACAGAAGACATTATAACACTGTTTCCACGGGTTGAGTACCATTAACTTGTAAATTGACCATGACATGTAAAATGGCTCCCCTTTAACAATGTTATTAATGCAAAATGGAAAATGAAGAAGATATGGTTTAAGTCTTCTGTCCTTATAGCACTTTTGCAAGATACTTGCTGTGTCTTTGACCTCTTCTTCTTTTTAATGGTGAACTGCAGCCGGATGGAGCATTATCGGCAACTTTTTACCGCGATTGCCACACGCCAAAATGTCTGCCGGCTTGTTTGTTTACTTGACCTCAATTTGATTAAAAAATGAATAAAAATGAGTGTGCAGCGTTCCACACTCAATTTTCTGACCGTTATGAGTACACAATCCGGCTACTAATAGTGCACTGCAGTTTGCCATACTTGACAGTGAACTCACTTATACACTCAAAATAGTAAGTGTAAGTATGGAATTTCAGACACAGCAACTGGGTATTGCACAATGAAACATTCACTGTAATGCAATGTGACTTCACAGTCCATCTGTATCTGTTCTTCTACATGCCAAGCAAGTACCCAAAAACTTTTCAGCACCAAGAACCCAAAATAAAACTACATACTGTACACCATCTTTTTGGAATGGGTAGGAGAAGACAGAAAAATGTGTCTTTACTTGGTAGACATATTTGAATCAACTTTCTGCCTCTCTCGCTCTCTCTCTCTCTTTCCCAACTACTTCTGATCTCGATATTCTGTGGATGTAATTAAGTAAGCTTAGTCTACGTTCACAATGCAGAATTTAACTTGGACTTGCTATAATTAGACTCCCGGAAAGAGCTTTATCTAAGACAGTGAGCATTACAGATGACATTTCACTTTTCAGTGGAAGAGCAGGCCAGACCATATAGTTTGCAGACTGACGGTTCTCCTTCCAAAAACCTCTGACTGAGGTCTCACTGCAGTGGTTTATCGTTACCTTATCGCTCATGGTGATGATGATTGCAGAGATGTTGATGAGGGAGAAAAGTCTCTGCCTACACTCGTTTCCTTGCCCTAGATTTCATAAAATGTTCCTTTTAGTCTAACTGCGGTTGTCTTTTTACAGTAACTGTGCCTGACATTCTGGCAAGCAGTTTTAGTCTTTAGAAGAGCATTCCATCAATCCCAGAGAGAAAACTTCACACGCACGCCCAACACGTCCCTGACATTTTTGAGGAAATCAACCCAATTTGCCTGGCAGATTGTGTTTTATCTTTCTCTCAACCAAATCATTGTAGTCCGTTTTGCCTGGGGTATGGCACCTCTTTGCCATCACTTACCTGAACTCCTTATCTGTTTTCTTCCCCTGAAAGCAAAATTGAAACAAGCACGGATTAACTCAATGTCACAGCAGCTTTGTCCCTGGGATAATGGGGGACAATGAGCTTTGCAGTGACAGCAGTAAATGGTGCCAGTTTTCTCAGAGAAAGGGAGAATGATAGAATGAGAAAGGAAGAGAAGAGTTTTGGGGAGATAACTTTAGACCCTAATCCAACTCTGTAAATCAGAACGCTCTGGGTTTTGCCGGGTGTTTGTCCTGTTGAAGTGATATACATCATCCAATCACTGTGGTGCAGGCAGATATGTGACAGAATGGTTTTAAGAAGGTTTGGTGAAGAATGTCACATTTGTGTGAAAAGAAAATGTGACACGTTTTGTCTTAAGGGGATAAAAAGTTTGGGTGAGTTTCTCTCATTGCTAAGTATTGAAGACACTATTCATTTGTACATCTTCAGTTAACCATAGGCTCTAATGCTACATGCTAACTTAAGCATTCACCTAGTACTGTATTTAAGAACATATTTTAAGTACTTGTACTTTCCTTGAGTCTTTTCTTTTCATGCTACTTTATACTTTTAGTCCACTACATTCAGAGGGAAATACTACTACCACTACATTTATTTGACAGCTTAAGTTACTAGTTACTTTACAAATTAAGATAAGTTTGCATACAAAACATGTAAAGAGCTTATCAAATATGATGTGTTATAAATGAAACTACCCAACAGTTTATAAGTGCAGCTGAAACGATTAGTCGATTAATCAATTAGCCGACTGACAGAAAATTAATTGGCCACTGTTCTGATCATTTGTTTCAGTAATTTTTCAAAAAAAACATTCCAGCTTTACAGATGTGAGGATTTGCTGCTTTTCCTTTTAATTTATTTTTAATCATTTTGAATTTTGTACTATAAAACAAGCACTGTGAAGGTGTCACTTTGGGCTCTGGTGTAATTTGATGACATTTCTCACTATTTTTCAGAAGTTTTACAAACCAAGCAATCAATAATCAGCACATTAACACATAATGAAAATAATCATTAGTTTGCAATGAGCAACTACAACAGTAAAATCCTGCATACACATTATTGCATGAGTAATAATAATCTAATGATAGAATATATAACAGTACAGTCACAGGGGCCATTTTTCAGCATTGAGTACTTTTACTTTCAATACTTTAAGTTCCTGAAGTTTCCTGATTATACATACATACATACTTTTACTTAATTAACATTTTCAGTGCAGGATTTTTGCTTGTAACAGAGTATGTTTACAGTGTGGTATAATTACTTTTACTTGAGTAAATGATCTGAATACTTCGTCCACCACTGGCATTCACCGTATTAATGAATTCTAGGTGACTATAGGGTTATCCAATGTAAGACAAGTGATCTTTTACTCGTTGCAGAGTTTGAGTCAACTTCATAGAAACATGAGCAAAAGCACAAATGGTCACGTTCACACTTAACCATACATCTGTGTTTTGAAAATGAAAACATATTGTTTTTAATTTAGTCTACAGCTCTCCAGGTGACCTTTTCATAGCTGTCGATGTCCTGTTATTTCCTTTTATGATACAAGACGCTGCTTCCTGATTCTTTATATATGCATATTGGATGGCTGACATTGCAGTGAGAGGCAGGCCCTGTAGTGAGAACACGCAGCTTTTCTTTACATGACTTACATAGTTACAGTACATGGCCGAGAAAATGTCTTTCTCCAAGAGAAAACTCTGTGGAAGTTTGGTCTCTTTAAGCCCCTTTCCTAAAGACAGAAACCAGGTTTCTTGTAAACATGACGTTTAAGAAATCAGGTTATTGCTGAAAAATGACTGTAACCCTGTTAAGTTCATGTAAGTGCCATGATCTCTTCACCGTAAGACAAATGAGTGATCTGGCCAAAACACTGTGTGCTCCTTCAGTAATGTGATTTAAATGCAAGATGTGGTGTCAAATACAATACGTTTCATTCACAAATGAAACATTAGGAAATTTGATAACTTTGATTGTCATTTACCGTGCAAGCAAAAAATCTGAATTAGGTACAAATGACACAAAAGTAACAGGAATGTGCCAGGTAGGAAATTGTGGTTTGAATGATGGCATCTGTTTCATTTTATCAGTGAGAACATCACTAATAAAATCATTGTATATGCTGCATTGACGTCAGAGATCATGACATGGGTTCACGCACATGGATGGGTGTCAACATGAGGAAACCATCCTCCTCTTCCACACGTGTACATTATGTTTTGGTACTCACAGTAACAGGATCAGTGGTTTGGTCAGGTCATTTATCCAAACACATACTGAGTCATGACAAGAAGGTGGGGTCCGAATCGTACAACAACTCTTGTTGAAAGTCACATTTGTCTCTGTTGGATCGCTCAGGTCACCTAAAGAAGGAAAAGGCACAGTAGGACAAGTGGGTGAGAGGAAGGTTATGGGTGATGGTTGTTGATATCAGAGTAATCATAGGGAATTGGCATTTCTTTGAGTGATTTTGATCTTCTCCAAAACAAACTGTGGGTCTTTGCAATTTCAAGGTATTAAATAGAGAAAGGCAAGACATTTAAAGTAAAAAACAAAACAAAAACCCCGCTCTTTTTGATTTGGCCTGTCATGAGATGTATCTGGTACCAGAAGCACAAGTTCAGCCATGACCACTGTGGAATTAAAACATCAAACATTCAAACTGCACTTTAGAGTGCAGGAGGGAGCAGAAAAACAGTTTTTTTGGCTTTCAGTTTATTATAGTAGTATACCCTTCTGAGTCTTTGATTTCAGCCTGTAGAATTTGAGGGGAAATATATCAGGCTCAGGAAGGGACATATGCATGATGTTTTCAGACAAGGTTTCAAAGGAGTCCTGACAATCTGTTTCTATGTTAGTTTTATGAAAGGGGGGAATAGCTGGTGTCTAATAATACAACATTAATACATCTCCTCATTAAAATTCTGCGACCATGTCAGAGCACATGTCCTCCCAGAACCCACTGCTGCTTCTCATCCTAATAAGAGAAGATAAAAGCACAGAGAGAGAGAGAGAAAGGTAGACACAACAAGGTTTCATAATGTTTATTTTGGTAAAAACGGCATGTTCTATCTCCATGCTGAGCCGGCCGAGGTGAATAAACAAAAGCAATTTTGAAGTGTCAATGCAATTAGTGCTATCTTTACAGAACAAAACTTCTTTCTGCTATAACAAGGCTCTTCTTAAGGTCTGCATCTGCCCGACGTCTGTCTTTGCCAGATCAGACGATCGGGGTAGAACACTAAATGACACAAAATCCAACTGGCTGAAAGAGAAGACGCTGCAGTCTCATGGCAATGGACAAGGGACACCAAATTAAATAGTGTCAGTGTGATACTGGATAATAAGCACTGTGTCACATTGGTCTAGCATAACGAAAAAAAGCAGATTGCTTGATCCCTGAAAATGGTCGTCCTTTGCACTTTCTCCGTTAAAAACCTGCCCCTATCTCCAGAGATGTGCTGCTTATTTAAAGGATCTGTTCACCCAAGTTCCGAAATTCCGGGTTTTCAGATATCTATATATGAAATGATACATAAAATTTAACAGGAACATCTTTTTCCAGAAATTGCGTCCGTGTTACTCTGGGTAGTCCACAGGACACGCAGTCAGCAGTTTCTATTGGGACTGTCTCTTCCCTAGGAAGTATCTCCGATGAAAACTGTTTGCATAAAAGTGTTTAGTTCATCTAGAGTGACTGGGACATTGTTTCTGGAAAGATATTTTACAATGCAGTGAGCAAGGTGGTAACTTTTTTTAATCTTTCTAAAACCAAAAACAGTGTATGTAAGTGTAAGGATTAAAGAGATTGTGTTTTTCTGTTCTAACATAAGCTGAAATCCTCAGCATGTTTACCTAACTAGTTTACTACCTTCAGTAGTAGCGAGTATTACTTATTTGTTTGTGGAGTTACAGGTTATGTTATGTTTTATGTTAAGCTTCATTTTTCATGCTGGATGCTGGTCCTGGTTGCTAGCAGAGTTGTTAATGTGTTACTGTAACACAGTTACTGTGCAGCTGTTTTATTTTGGAGAAGTTTACACTTGAACCCGGGGTTGGTCCTCATCCTAAAAGCCTTTTCTCTTACATACTGTTGGAAATACGAACAGGTGAGGATGCTGTCTTTTTGCCTGGGATAGGCCTATCTTAGGTTTAGCCTCAGTCTTTCAGCACGATATCATGTATGTAGCCATCAAGTACATATTTAAGACCAATTTTATAAGATTCTCATTTTAACACAAGTCAACTAGAAACCTTAAAAACTCAGCTAAAGATGCTGTTTTCAAGCAACTCATGAAGCTTACGTTAGCTTAGCCAGGCAAAAACAATAGTTGTGGCTAGAAATGAGAAACCTGCTTTTGTCTACCTCTGTCTGAAATCAAGGAACATTGTTTTAAATTAATAAAAAGTGAGTGGTAAATCTACAACTGTTGTCATTGTAAACTGCATATGTGCTGTTCGAAAATGGAAAGCTTGCCAGGTGTAGCAACCGTAACTAAGGGGGCTTGGTGAACAGTCAGTCTGTTGGATGGAGGAGGAAATGGCAGAGACGGATATCTCAAAACCTGGACAGGTAAAATCAATAGTATCTGGGCGGCTTGATGCCACTATCAAACTGGATTGTCATTTCATTACTGAGTCAAACATTGTGTTCATGTTAGCTGTTTTCTGTTATAAGTTGTTGTATTATCCCCTAAACAATTACTAGTGACTAATACATGATCTGTTGCATCAACATTTTCACTTATCACAGAAGCAGCAGTAGCAATCACAAGGCCCGTTGAATAAACGTTTGTTATTGTCGATTGAAGAAATATGCCCATTTAAGACTTCTTTAAGACTTCTTTCTTTAAGTCAGCTTTCCAGTTTGGAAAGGATTCTTGCTCTGGCACAAGAAGATGATATTAATCTCTATAAAGCTCTCATTGGCTCAGTTGTTTCTCCACCTGAGGAAACAGCTGTCAATAGCTGCGTTTACATGGACCCTGATATTCCAGTAATAATGGGAGTAATAGCCCAATCAAAATAAAAGGTGTAAAGGTGTAACCACCTCAATCGGAAGAGACTGACCCGATCTGGCCCAATCGAAAGGAATTTTCAATCTGGTTGAGAGGGGTGGTGTAAACCTTTGATAATTTGTTCAACTGGAAAATATTAGTGCCTAACAACCATGTAAATGCTTAATCCGTTCCATTCTTTCTGCGCATGTTTGCGGTGGGAACATTAGGTGAGTTTCCGGGAGGAACAGAAACATGGCGGCAAAACAAAACTGCTCTGTGGCTGATACAACTTTTTTGTTGGAGACCTTTAAAAGATTTAAGACTTGTTGACTGCCTCAATGGTCGAAAGGCTCGAAACAACGTGTTGTTCAAACAAGTGTTTAAAAAGATGAATGAAGCCGAAAAACTTCTTCTGTTATATTTCCGTCAGATTAGACTCTTCACAGTGGGCAGAACCACTGTGCGATTGTCAATAGAGTTCTATTCTGATTAAATGCTTCGGGCATGTAAACACACATCTTATCGGATCTCTTTATTTAGCTTCCATGTAAACAGTTAAGTTGGAATTAACTTTCAATCAGGTTGAAGAAATATTTTCCAAGTAACCGCAGCTATTGACCACAAAACGAGTGCTTTTTGAATCACTGAAAAAAATCTCAGCTGTCAGTAGTGACAAAGATCAAAGGTCTGGAACAAAGCTAAGATCCCCCAGGTGTAAGACAGAAAGGAACTGACCCTACAAACTTTCTGCAATCAGAATAAACTGAACAGGTTGAGAAGACAACAATTTTCTCTCTTTGACAAACAATTTCAGTTGTTATGTCATGTGATTTCTGCCTCTGTCACAGTGACAAGATGCAGAATATCCTCCCAAAATCCCATAGACAAGCTCTTTCTGCAATGTAGGATGTTGCCAAGCCACGGAGATTTCCTGACTTCCTTGGTTGTAGCGCTTAGCTATTGCCAAGTACACCTCTGCTTTGATTCTGGCAACACAATATGCTTAATGAGATTGCAAAGCCTGCAAGCAGCGTTCTCCATCTCTCCCTATACCCACCTACAGCAGCCCGAGTGCCCACACTGCCTTGTGGTGGGCTTAACATTGTTTGAGTGCAAACAGGCATGAAGCTGTAAAAGTTCAACCAGAATTCAGACAGTTACAATTTCATGCTGTATAATTGAGACACTGCTGTTGCGTGTCGCGTAGGTCATCAACAGCTGTCACTCTAGATTATGGTTGATGTAACAGAGTGAAACACGGCACACATGGAAAAAGGGTTTCTCTAACTGTGTGTGGACACAGTGTTCCTTTTGCACTTTTCAGCTTCTTGCAGTGGTGCTCAGGTTGTTTTTAATACAGATTTACAGCCTTAAGTTACACATGAGTCAAGAGACGTTGAAGGCGATGAATATGTAAATCAAGGATTGTCCACCTTAACATTATGATAAACAAATTCAGGCTATTACCTATGGCAATGTGCTTTTATTTAACACCCAAACTGGTTCCTCTGCTGTGGCTGATCTTGATGTAAAACAAGCAGTGTGCATGCTCATAAATGTCAAATACCTCAAATAAGATGTGAGCTACCGATTGCCTAAAAGGAAATTAATTAAGCTGTGTGGTCTCTGAACACTTTATTTAAAAGAAATTGCGCCAAAGTCATCAATCAAGAATGCCTCCTGTCACTTATCTACTTTTAGGGGTAAATAAAGGCAGATTGGCCAAGAAATCCTTTAAACGCAGAGTGTTTAAGCTTTGTGTGTCCAGTGTTTACTGTCGGTTAATTATGAGCAAGATCGCACAGCCAACATCCCTTCTGAATTGTTGAAGGATTCATTCACAAGAATACAGCAGTATGAGTCGCTGAGACAGGGAGAATAACACTTCTACATACAAATAAAATACCTACTGTAAACCAAACCCAGATGTGTATGCACACAAATGCCTACATTATATTAATTAGGTCACAGAACATCAGCTACATACACACACACAGTTGCTTAAGTCTTGTTAGTCATCTGATCCGAGCCACATGGAACATACGTATCTGATCCCAAACCAAAGCCACAACTGGACTTCTACAAGGACAGAGCAGACTGCTGTGTTCCTCTGGCATTGAATCTTCTTGCATATTAGTTACTGAGCGCAACATGCATTTAAAATATGCAAGGGAATGGTGGTTGATTAGTGGAACCCAGATCCAAATATAGACACTCAATGATGAGATAAGATGAAGTCTGTTTCGAGGAAGCATACTTTACATCTTACAAACCTACCGTATGTTACCTCTGGTGTTCTGGGAACATATCAGACCAGATACTGTATGTACCTTACTACTTAGGCAAAATAACACACAAAGTACAGTCTTTTAAATTGTTATATGTATATAGCCATCAAATGTATGTTTGTGTCAAGTTTGCCGAGTGCTAAAAGAGCTGAAGGCTGTTTTCATGAATGATGATTGCATTGCTCATTAATATATTGTTTTTGCTAGAAAAACAACTGTTAATTGTAATGCAGTCCAAACATCAGCACTCTCTAATTTTCCGCTAAAATGTTTTCACTGTATGTAATGTAAAAACTCGCAGTATGCAGTTTTTCTTTACCATCTAGTAGATCTAGAGATCAATTAATCAGCCAGGCCAACATCAAACAACAACAAACTAGGTTTGAGGTCATTTAGAAACAGTGTTACCATTATATAGTTTGTCCACTAATACTATAGGAAAATCCAATAGTCCAATAGAGACATTTCACTCAAAACCAAAAATGTCAACCTCATGTCAAGTGGAAGGAGGAAAAGTCAAGGGATCACCAAAGTCAATCCTCTCGGGACCATGAATGTCTGTACAAAATTTCATGGCAACCCATCCAGTAGTTATTGAGATATTTCAGTCTGGACCAAAGTGGTGGACTGACAAACTGACATTGCCATCCCACGCTGCTAGCATGGCTAAAAATGGTGAAAATAGATGCAGCAGAGGCTGAGATATCCTTACTTTTAGCCCCTAATATGGGTCGGCATATGTAATGCAGAATTCCTGTTAAAAATTTGTCTACAAGCCAGAATATCCGTGTGATGAAACTTGAGTAATTTTCTCAGACTTGACAAAGTTCCTCCAGAACCACAGAAGACATTATGCAACTGTTTTCCCAGGCTGAGTCGTACTAACCATGACTACTAAATTGACTTTGACATGTAAAACTGAGTTAAAGAATGCCTCAACAGAGAGAAAGTTCACACAATGAGCCATAGGGCCCTTATAAGTTAGTGGTACACTTGCACAAGCCAACATTTAAGGAATGAGGAAGTCCTGAGAGTTTCCATTGACTTTGTCTTGTCTTTCACAAGTCTCTGCACAGCCTACATATATACTCTTCCTTACCATTATTACCACCTGGCTCTGGATCATCAAAGAGCTGGTGGACTGTCCTTCCAAATCACATCCTATCTCTCTCTGCAAACAGACCTGTCATAATAACATGACAGGTTGCTGAGTATACCATGACATTATCTATCTGGAGGGATTTGCGCATGACAACTGAGCTGCAAATGAGGTGTCTCAAAGACTCGAGGTCAGAGAGAATGCTACGCACGTCCCTCTGCCCTGCTGTTGGCAATGTTTTGATCCGTGCGCTGGGCGGGTGGACCAGGGCTGTCCCTTTGAATGCTAATGAATGATATCTTCAAAGAATCGGCGCTCCCTAAAGTCGCATTACACTATTGGGCCTGATGTAAAAGACAACTTCACACAAACAGTATGGTGTGTGCAGACACCAAAGTACTGGCCTTATGCAAGAAATAAAGTTTTGCACAATAGTCATTCTCATAGCTCAGCAAGCCACTGTGAGAGCGTGTATCCTGCACTTACAAAACTGTGGTTTGAACTGAACATCTAGCTCAACCCAGTGGTGCAAACATGAGACGTACCAGGCGGATAAGAATAGACTGAGTTTGCAAGGAAGAAGAAATATATTGTTGAGCAAACTTTAGCAAAGTTACAGAAGAAACACTGTGACACAGAGCTCAGTTTCCTTTTCTTCCTCTCTCAGCTTTAATCATACACTTACACACCAGCACACAAGCTAACACATTGTCTCACCCACTTAAACTGCTATTTTCCCAATGGTGCATCATTGCCACATATTTTTTTAATTAGATCACTTCTGTCACTTCTTCCAAGTGTACTTTCAGTCTTACATTGCTCTCTGCTATATACTGTATATAACCGTGTTCTGTGACAGGTTTGACATTTTTGCAAGTAATTAAAAATCTTCTGGCTTTTTGAACCTCCTCTGTATTGAACCTACTGTGTTTTTACAACACTGTAGGCTTTGTGCAGGGGAGGTGAACCTGACTTGTTGCTGGCTCTATCTTTAGCTCTGCAGCATCATTGACACAGCTTGTGGATTGCTTCAGTGGGCCTTCGGTACATAATTCAACTGTGTTTGAGAAAGATTTTGCTTTAAAGGAATTAATGATACCCTGGCTCAAACCACCTGCCATTTAATCATTATCATGGTGCTTAATGCTTGTAACCAGTCTCACTGCATGGCCTCCCAGGAGAATACTGAGTGGGGGTGTGTGTAAGGATGGAGGGGTGTGCTGTAAAGCAGCATGTGTAGGGTGTTGGGATGCCGAACAGTCACAGATATTTGATATTTGAAAATAATTTTTTAATTACATTGAGCAGTAGGTGATGACTGTCTATGAATCTGAAAATACGCATATGTTTACCCAAGGATCTGCTGCGATTGGACCCGAAGACACGTATGCATAGCCTAGTACTCTATGTAGGCCTACATTATAGTGAACAAAGCAAAAATGCAGAAACTGCATATTTTGGCGTCTGTCTAAATGATGCTAAAGCCAAATTGCAGTTAAACAGCCTATAGCACTCTGGTTTGGTAATGTCAAATTTTACTGCACTCTGCCACAGAGAGACCGCTAACTAGACAGCTAATGCTGTGTTCACGTGTTCATATCCTTTAGACTGTAAATACGAAGAATGTAGAAAAAAACGCTCAAATCAGCTTCTGACTTGGTAATATCTGACAGTGATATTATCTCCCACTTGGCGAAAATAACTAGAGAAGTGTCAACAGACTGCTAGCAACATGAGCACAAAGCCACCATCGCTGTCAGAAGGCCTAGATCAAAATAAAATCCAATATAAAACAATTGATTCAGTTAATTTAAAAATTAGCTAATTTAGACTTAGAATTATCTGGTGTGATTCCAATGCTAGCAGTGGGGCTAACCATCTTGGAATAATGCATGCACTTCCAAAACAGAATAACTGGAAGTTTTCCTGTTCTCCCCATTTTGCTATCAAATATAGCATAAAGCACAAGAGCTACATCATGTGAAAGCTGCTTGTGTTAGCCACGGCTAGCCTTAGCTGAAGCTAAAACTAATTTACTGCAGATTTTTCCCCAGCTGTGTATCTATAACGGAAAAATATCAAAAACATCTTGGTAATTCCGTTTGTTATTCCACATAATTAAATATGGTAGTAGTTAAATCCAATCCTAATGGAGAAGGGGAAAAAAAAGACTAAAGCTAAACTCCTCGGCTAGGCTAGACTTGCTAGGTAACTAGCTTAGCAGAGTATCAACAATTGCCATTTAAGCTTTGAACTCTAGTGAAATTTATTTGATTTGGTGTGATTAAGTTAGCCTACCTTTTTATCACATATTTAAATGTAATAAATAGTAGATTCATTTATTGTGGATTTTAATATAAATATTAATAGTAGGCAGGCACATATAGTAAAACAGAATCCTATTTTTAATCCTACCCAGTTTATTTTGTACAACAAACTGATTTGTCTGAAAGGACAAGAAAGCTAAAAGAGCACCCTTTGTTTGTAGCTACTGCGTTTCTCACTTGCATTTCCTGAAGCCTGGGTGCCAGTCCTGCACTTTTTAGGTATTATGTCTATGCTTATTGTTTCTTTGGGTAAAGCATCTGCCTAAAAGGCATAAAATTAAGGTATTACTTTCACTCACACGTTACAGTTTGCCAGCCAGCATGAAAATTGGAAAGCCTTTTTTTCTCATCTTCCCTTTATCTGTAGATACAACCATTCTAGGAGCAGAAGTTCTGACATTGCATGACCGAAAAATTAAGTTTGCACCTTTCATAGCATGAGATTTAGACATTGAGAAGAGGTGCCAGACAGTAAGAGACACTGTTTAACAGCCTGACAGGGTGATGCATCTGAGAGATGAGTTGGTGTATTTATAGTCTCATTTGCATGCAAGATATATGATGAAGCCGCATACAGTAATTGACTGTGTAAATTGAGCCCTCCAGTGCCGCACACGAGATGAAATATTTTAGCTCATGACAAGTACACAAGAGGGGATGTATTATGTATGCAAGGGTAATAAAACATTTAAAAATTCCAAAACTCTTGTTGTTGTAAAATCTGTTTTTGGAGAATATTGGGATGAGGCTTACATAAAGAGCCTCGGCCTGAAGCTCATGTTTGTCTCCCGTCAGGCTGTAATGTACTCGTTTATGTATGCAGGATGTAAATGGTAAAATAGCTGGATTACATCCAAAACCGACTTCGAAAACAAGATTAATATAATTTTATCTCGCATTATACAGCCATGCAAAGCTGCTGTGCCTTATCTTCCCTGTCTACACAAAGCGATATTCATTAGCATGCAAAAAATCAACTGACTGTAGTTTAGTTTTATGCCATTTCTCCTCACTCCACCAAAAATGCATGTAGCATTTATTTAGATACCTTTTAATGGTTAAACCATTACTCAAGCAGGTCTTGGTAAACCTTCAAGTATGTTCACCTGAGCAGAAGGACAATTCATGTACGTAGGTGGTGTTGCAGCAGTAACACTGCTCTCCTGTGGCAGAGGGTCAGTCCTTGACGACAAAGGATGGCATTTTAAAAGGTCAGCCCATACAGTATGTATACATGGTAACCCCTCTTTCTTATAATCTCTACTCATGGCACGCAGTCTCTTTTGTTCTCTTTTCTTCTGGCAAATAAACACGGGGTCAAAACTGCACAAGTAAATATAATGTGCCAATCCATAAACAACCTCATTATTGTGACGCTGTTTTGACTGTTGCATTTTACAGTTTACACTTCAGATTTCGAAGACATCTCTGAAGTATTAAGGGATATTTGATGAATCATGTTTCTGATGCTGGAACCTTAAAAGCACCTGACAGTTGCCTAAAAACAGGGTGTGTTCAAATCATTTGGACTGTTTGAATGGCCTTCACACAGAATACCAATTCATTTGTCATCAAGACAGTTTTTAATTAACGTCAGAACATTTTTATTAACATCAAAGGCTTATTAACTCTAAGGCCATTTATTTCCCATTAATAAAAAAAACGGTATAATTAAGGTTAAGTCCTGTCACATTCATGGATTTAGTGTAAGTTGAGTAATGGATGGATTCACTGTAAGTTGGTGTGTAGTAATGGTGCTAACTTGTAAGTAAAGCTGCCAATGTCTGTGGACTGATCTCAGTTGCTAAGTGCTTCACTGTGACAGCCAGCCACCAGACTCGGCTTCCTGTCAGGGTCAATCACGGATGATGAGGGAGGTTGTCACATTTTGATGCTGACATCTAAAAACACTGAAAATGCCTCATTTAACACAGTACTACACAGGTGACAAGTATTCCCCTATCCTCCATTCTCAACCTTTTTTTTTTTTTGGTTTGTATGTTTTGTGTTAGCGGTGAAAATGTTTTTAATATCAACTCTTGTTTTTGCTGACTTCCAGGGATTAATGTAGAAGTGTACTCAGGGTGTGTTCAGTGCACCTTGACATCACTGTTGGGCATGGTTGGTTGAGCTGTTAACCACACCCAACAGTGATCAAAAGACCACAAGCTCGCAACCAAAAGGGATCAGTGATTTGATTTTGGTATTAAGTTATATAAATTAAGTGAAAGTAGGTCTTCTTCTCCATGATCTTTTAAGTATTGTGTTCAGTGTCATCTGCTATGGAAGCAAAAACAGGTGTTTGAATTTTTCATCTTAAATTTTTGTGTCTGAATTTTACCAATACAAATTTGAGCAACTTGATTTATTTGCATTTTGAAGTGAATCAGAACAACTTGTTCATATATTGTTAATATACATTTTTGGAATATTGGACAACTGAATTTTCTATTTGAATTGGTAAGCAAGCGCTAAAGAAAAAATAAATAAAATAAAAATTCTGCATGACGTAAGACCAGGGAATCCTGTGCTTTCTCTCCTGGCACTGAAACACATTTGCAGACTCCTGAGCCAATCAAGACTGCATACAGTACGTATGCAGTCTTGATTTATTCAGGAGTCTGCTCAGCAGGTTCATAATTGAGGAGAACAATTAAAGGTTTCAGGCTGTTAGCTATAATGGCTTTACCTCTGATTGTACCTGGTAATTATGTTTTCTTTGCTTAGCTCTCTGTGTGACACACAAAGATTCAGACAGACAGTATTCCTGGCTGTAAACTTGTACTGTCATGGACATATTTCACTACATCACCAAGCTCACAATACACTCACAATACTGTCTAACTGTAGACTTATAGAGGATGGACAAGGGCTTATTGTAAATATTAAAGTAACAATATAATGTATTGTGAAAGTGTTAACTGTTATATCTGTAATAGAATTCTATGTGAATCTTACATCAATTAGCATTTCTTAGCAAATGATCATTATGAAGAAAGCTTTGGCACAGTTAGGTCTTCCACACCCATATCAGGGACCTTAAGGTCAACTCAAGGATTAACTAATCAACCCTGTCTCATAAAAATCACATATATACACACAACTTAATGTACAACAAATTTGTACATTAATAAATTTAGTAGGAAATGTAATGGTGGCCAGATTACTTTTTTTTTCATACAGTAATAAGGAAACATCTGCAAACTGTTGACTGCCAACGGAGCATGTTCATACTGAATGTATCATCGAAACATTTACTGTCAAAGTATTTCATTTGTTTTTTTCTACAATATCAGGACACACAGCTGACAGACAGGCAGAGACGGACAGACAAACATTCACACTCACAGTCACACCCACGGGCAATTTAGAGTCGTCAGTTAACCTAACCTGCATGTCTTTGGATTTATCTATCGATGATTTAATTTCCTAAACAAATAACCATATCACGACCCCTTAGATTTATCTCATGACCCCCTGTGGACGTCCTGACCCTCAGGTTGAGAACCACGATTCTAGAAGTTATGGTTAGACCTGTTGATATTATATAACAGATGAATCAATAATGAATTGCTTAACTGTTAAGCAAATATGCAAATCAATGGATACATGTATAAAACAATAGACAATTGAATCAAGAGTCTGATAATAAATGTGCTACAATGTTGAAACTGCTGTCAGTCATTTACTAGTTGGTGAAATGTTTTATCCGTTTGTTTATAGGTTCAATTGGAAATTGCAACATGTCAAACAAAGTTCATTGAAATAAATCCCCAATCAGTGTCTATAACAAACTGGGCTGCAAATTACATGCTGAGGTGCTGCTTTGTCTGAGTCGCATCTGATTAACTTCTTGAAAACACACATAAAATATTCAATTAAACATTCACAATGCTGTCAGTCAGTGAAATATGACTGAATTGCTTTCGTTCTCTTTGATCAAACACTGATGTTTGTTAATAACATGCTGCATTCTGTTTGCAGACTGCTGCAAACCAGCTGCTGATGGCAATAACAAGATGCTGAAGCACAAAAATACCCGAAACCCCCCAGAGAGACATGAATGAAGAAACAGGGTTGGCTCTATAAGATGATGCATGCAGGCAAATGAAAAAGTTGCTCCACATTTGCATGATGTGGGACTGTTGCTGGCAGTACAATATATGTCATCAGTTAATTAGATGGAGAAAAGCACATCCATCTATTAATAGCTCCTTTGATCAATAAAACATGAAAAGTGTTGTCAGCAGTCACTCAGTCACATTCTAAAAAAAGACCAGTGGGTTTTTTTTTCTTCTTTTCTGTTTGATTACTGGAATAGGGAAAATGTATTTCCAGTTAATTTTCTCCACATATGAGTAATTCTGTGCAGATCACTATTATTTTTAATAAAGTTTGAAGAATGGCTAAGTGCCTTGTTTTTTATGTCATTAACTGGTATTAATCATCAGATATTTGTCCAACCCTGTGGCCTACTGTAACTCATTTGTTCTTTTCTTACTTTATTTACTACGAACGATACAGCGCTGCAAGAGTGTCAGTGTTTCACCAACAGCAGTTGGTGTTTTAAAAGACAGTTGTCTTCAAAGTACTGAAATTTCATGCAATTCCTTCCTGAATAGTTAATTATATATTGTAAAATGTCACTGGTTTGCCTTTGTCCCTAACACAAGGTGAGTTTGGTGTGAATACTTGTATCACATTTCACAACCTCAGCTTTCCAACAGTGATACTGCTTGCAATGTAATTAAGAGCTTGTCATCTAAATGGTCACCTGTTGTGTTGAGCAGTGTTTACAAAATGATCTTTTCCCTGTTACTGTGCATCATTAAAGCCAGATTTCAGATAATAATGTACTGTATCATGTCTGTGATTCATTTGATGATAACATAATTTTTACATACAGAGCAATTAACCCAACTGGGAGTCTGAGTGGGAAATTAAGTGAAAACAAAATAAGTTATGTTGTAGCAAAATACAAACTCCCATTAAGCTATTTTTCTGAAAATGTTTCCAAGACAGCAGGCAATCAATGTCAGTGTCCGCCCACACTTTAGACTGATTGCGCTTCTCCTTGCTGCATCTACAAAGAGCTTAATTAAGATCATTTAAACATTTCAGGTACTGCATTCAAGATTCCTTACAGAAATACAGTTATAAATAGCAGATTAATGCACCAAAGGGTTTGACTGATATGGCATTTTGCATGCTAACTGTATCCAGATTTTCATGAAGTACAACATCTTTCAAAGGTGCCCTGTGAGGTATGTTACACACCAAAATGCATTCTGTGTATCCTTGAGGTCTAACAAACGTGCTGAATGCATTTCCTTCATAAAAAAAGTGCAATGCCAATTTTATGAACATTTTGAATCCTGCATTGTTTTCATCCATGCTTGCTAGCTTGCAGTCTTCTTCTTCTCTGCCTTTGTTGGTGCATCGCTACCTTTCTGTGTGCATTACCTGTACCTTTAGATCAGTATGAAACCATTGTCAGGAACATGGATTGCGGAACCTGTGTACACGGCAGGTGCATAAGACAAACAAAATGGAGACCCATATCCACAGACTCCATAGCGCTACTAGACTTAGAAACTCCACTGACTAACTAACTAATGGAAATTGCACAAAAATTACATCATGATGTCATTTTCTAATGAAAACTAAAGTTTTATTCTCGACAAGGTGACAAACCTGACGCCCATAGTGTATCCAAACAAAGGGTTCATCTTCTGGAGACCATGAATGTTCTCCAGAAGAAATTTTATGGCAACCTGCCCATTAGATTTTGTTACTTGTTGCAAGTTCAAATTTCAGTCTGATGGTGGCACTGGAAAAGGTCAGATGGTGACCAAAAATATTAGTATTTGATCAATATCCATATCATGTCATTAACCAGCCCACTATCGCTAGGAATTACATTCATATTGGACAATGCTGCACCCCATGATTTACATCCAATGCCAGCATTGTGTCCCAATATTGTGGCATTGTGCCCTTTATGTTGCAAGGCAGAGGGTGAGGGTGGTGGATGCAGCACGTTTGATTTTCATGCTTGAGACCAGAGCTGGTGTGCTGTCACAAACCTGCAATTAATGGCCACCTTTTTATTACATTTTCTACTTGCCTTACCCTTACCATACCGAATAGTTTATTGTCATATTGCATGACCCAAAAACTTGATCAAAAGTTCTGCCCTAATGCTGGGGCTATCCATACCAAATTTCATGGCAAACTGACCTGTTTTGGTCTTGCTTTAGACTTTGAGAGTTTTGGACAGACAGACCAACAAATGAGCAGACCAAACCAACCAATTTAGGTGTTTCCAATCCAGAGGAACTTTTTCATAGTACTAAGAACAGTTGGAGGACACACCCCCCCACACACACACCTTTTTCCACACTGCAAGAACTGGGAACAATCGTAGTTCTTAGAACACCGTTTTGAAGGACTATTCTAGCTCCTACTTCAGAGTAGGTACTCTCCTAGCACAAGAGAAACCTTGAGTGACGTAAGTGTACTGTGATTGGTTGAACCATTTTATAAAACGTTAGCTGTGTAAACAACAGCTCATAATGATAGCCTTATGAAAAAGAAACAAAACACAGACAAATGGGCCGACAGTTGTAGCTGTTGTTGTTGTTGTTGTATGTCACACAGAAGTGATGTTGCTTTACCACTCATTTAGCAATCAAAGTGTAATAGATACAAATGCTAGTGTTAAACAAATTTCCATTCAAGCTCCTTCAAAGTGAAAATCATAGATGACTCTATTTAAAAGACTGCCATGTCTACCACACAAGGCCTTGGGCTTTCAATAGACTAAATAGAGGGTGAGACAGAAACTACAGGTCATAAAACCATAGAAAGCTGAGAGTTTGTGGAACACAGCTGAGTTGTTTTTCTCCTTGACTTATAGACTAATAGCCCAGCTGCCCTTCTGTTCTCAGTCAATACTTTTTAATCAAGGCAGGCATTATTTCAGGCAGCTGCCATCTTTTTGATGATGACTGTATATAGAGAAATTTTTCCTTCAAATGTCTGACACCCTTGAATAGGGGTTATCGCTTAGATTTTTTTAGATCTAATTTCACATTCTGTTTGAGTCTTTGATAGTATGATGGGATGTCAGGAGTGATTGTGAGCTGTGGGATGAAATGCATTTATCAGTCAGTGATTTCCATCTTCCTCATCAGAGATACTGTTACCTTTTCTGCGCTTCTAGCTAACGATAACGAATACTGACTGGTTTTGTTTCATACCATTATACATGTCTTCTCTGGTGGTTACGTTGAGCTAGAAATTGTATCAAAACTGCAAATACTGAGATTATTCATGAATAAAATTAATACAAAGGACATTCCTGTATTGAAATTAAATTCAATACCACATTTACACAACAGCACAATGTCTAAAGCTTTTATATGAGAGCATTAACCACAACACTGAGCCTAATTATGGAGCCAGGGTCAGTATATCACTCTGAAATAACTTGGCTGTTCTCTAAAGTTTGAAATGCATCAGCACTAAACATTTTGGCAGCCAGCATCCTTGTCTGGCAAAGGTTGATGAGATGACAAAATGTATATTTGTTGACAATTGTTGTTCATATAAGTTTGATGTGTAATCATGCCTGTGTAATTGTTTGGATTTCTCTGGTTCATCTAATCACTTTGCTGCTCTTCTCCTCTGATTTTTTTTTTTGGGATGCATGAAAATGAACAATGTTCTGGGTGTACTGATATTGTGGATTGATATTACCACTGTTAAAAATATTGCATATTAGCACAGAGGGAACCTAAATATGATCAAGATTCCCACTTGATCAACAACCTGGTAAACCTGACCTGTTCTTTCTGCAAAGCCCCTGGTGTGTGGACGCTGGTGTCTACAATTTGTTTACATGTGAAACAAGTTGCTCATTAACAAAAAGTGCTACTGTTTTGTTTTGTAATTAATAAAAGTATCTTGCAACCCCGTCTATTTTTATTACAACCAACTGCCTATTTGGCAAGGATGCACAGATGTACCACTTTCTGGTGTGACCATAGACTAAGGCAAAACTCTGATAAGTCTTCTTGGTATATTATGCAGATAATGAAGAAGATATGTCCTCTGAGCATAGATCAGGGTCCTGCATGATTGGATATTCCCATTTTGAACCTGAAAGAATACAACCTAAATACCACCCGAAAACCACGTGATGTATTTTCATCTGTGTAATCACTGGCAACACTATTTTTACTTGTTGTATTTTGGGATAATCATTAGCAGAATCAGTGTTTCCTGACAGTCAGCTAACTAGTGTTAGCTACCTGTTTGTTTGTCTGGTATTCCTTGTGGGGTGTAGCAAATTGATTAGCTGCAGGGTGTTCATTCACATATGAGAACCATTCAAAGTTGAATGTCATTGGGTGGGTGAATACTAGAGACTTCACAGATAGAGTGGATACAGCTCATTGTAGCATACTCATTGTCTGCTGTACTATTCAAGTGGAAACACAGGATAATTGTTGGTATAAAAATCAAAATGATTTCAAATGATCAAATGATTTTTATGAGCAGAAAATGTATTGAGAAATATATGACAATGGATCTCAAAAGCATGCACATCAACATACTCTAACATCGTAAGCCAACCACAACAATGAGATTGTAAGCATTTGAAGCCACAGGTTTATTCATGACAAGTTATTGCAATCCAGTTGGTTAACAAGCTCACGTGTACGCAGTCTGTGACACCATGGGCTTCAGTTCATCTGAGACATCCACTGCATCTCATTCTTTCTACCCCCATTCCTCATGTGTATCTGTATCTATTGTATCTATCAAACAAAAAAACCATACAGCACTCAATTAAATCACAGCCTACCATAACACAAAAGTATTTTTGGGTAGCAACATATGTTGAAACTCCAGGTACTGTCTAACCACCGCTGGCACTTCATTGTCTCAAATGTAATGACGCAAGCATGAGAAACAATACTTCTGGCTACAGGTGTGACTTATAGTTTCATCTACTCATGGCCGGTGAACAGGACGCACAAATCAGACAGCTAAAGGGAGTGAACAGCTACTTTACAGGAGCACTTGGGCCATTGAAAAATTCTCGAGAAAGGGGCTGATGCGATCCTGCACTCAAACCTTTATCCCTGGGGCATGCGCTACTATTCATCAACCACGGTGACAGTTTTGGGACAAGTTCATAAACATCTGCTGTAGGAGGCTGAGCTATTCAGAGATCTCACCATCCAGACATTTTCTGATCAAAGCTCAGTCAGAGGAGGCAAAAAAACATTTTGCTGCGCAGAAGATACAGTTTCATCAGCCAGTTTTTATATAATCTACACGACTGTGGGATGTAGCAGATTTTGTTTGACTGTCAAGTTTGGTTTAGTTCGTGGAACTCAATTTGTTTGGGTGATGTTTAAAGCATATATATATTTCCACATATCCTTTTCACAGATCTCTTTGGAAAGGCTTCCAAGCACACCCACTCTCAAAAGATATCTCCAGAGGAAACAGTGCATCCCTGCTTTATTCAAAAAACTGATGGCACATCACTTTTATTGCAGTCGGTCATGTGCCCAACGGTTTTATTTTCTTCCTATCACAGAAAGTAGTCCTTTTGCCTCTTGACAATATACAGTTATATTCTGTGTTCAACAGTGCATCCAAGCAGGATTCCACACTATATATGTCCCAATAGCAGATTTATGGTCCACAGAGAGAAGTGACATTAACCAATACCAGCCCAGTGTGAAATTATGTCCATATTGGACGATTCTGTAGCACACGATTTACGTCAAAACAGTCAGTGGCAGTGCAGGAAGAAGTATTCCCTATATTTATCAAAGTATAAAAGTTAATGTGTGGAGGTCAGGTGGTGGATGGACATGTAGCGATTTTCATGCAGGAGACTGTCCATGTCCCGTCATAGCTAATGTTTTGTTTTTTCAATCTTAACCAATCAGCTGCCTAACCTTAATCATACCTTAGCCATCGCTCAGTCAGTCAACTCACGCGGAATGTATTATTATGTATATGTTAATGCTTTGACATTATTTAATAATTTGGCAATTATAACGTTCCCCCTAGGAGAACATAGACTGCCTAAACTAGCTTGTAGGCTATGCTTCATTTTATTTGCCATAACCATGACCCTTCCCTAACCTTAACATACCATAGTTGCCATGCACAGATATTGTTGAAAGAAATTATGCAACAATACGTTGGAATTGTACGTTACAAAACATTACTGAACGTAATCCTGGTCTTTGGTCTTTTGTCTGCCGATTGGATTGCCAATATGCATGATATGTTGTTACAATCCTACAATCCGTACAATAATCCAAGGAATACCTGTATAGAGGCCCATTTCAAAGTGAAACTGAATGATATGCCACCATGCAAATAGTGTAAGTACCAAAAACAAATGTCAGAACTCTACACCACCATCAATCAGGCACCCATCATTTACCATGTAACTTCCCAAGATCACCAAAATCCATGAAAACATCAACAATGTTGGCCCTTCATCAGCAATCAAATCTTTCATGTTCCCTGAAAAAACAGAATGGCTGTCTATTTTATTTGACTAGGAATTAAGAAAACTTAAAAAAGTTGCCAAAAAAACAGTTGTGAAAATGCATTCCTTGATTATCAGTGTGTTCAACAGAGTCATCACTTCAGAGTGCAAACTTGAAAAGATAAAAAGTCTAAACAACCCTCTAATCAAATACCCCCAGCTCATTACAATGTAATACAATCATTTGACAGAGAGTTAGACTTCACTTACTCAATATGTCGAGGAGTGACATATTGAGATCACATCAATATTCCATTGGCTATTATTAAAATTCATATTATGGAGGATGGAGTGTGTGTGGGGGCGCAGTGTAGGAAGATCTGTATTTGGCAAATCAATTAGTCTGTGCTTGATGTGATAGACTGAATATGGTCCTCCTTTAGGCAAGGAGACTGTTTCTGGTCAGACAAAAAGCAGCAGGGGAATCTGACATTTCCTGGAGGACTAAATTATTGACTTGTTTTCATTACTGATATTCACTGACTCATTAGGAATAATCTCCTGTGTTCACATGAAATATCTCTTAGTTATTAGCCCTGGCACAAATGTCTCAGTGCTGTTTTCAAGGTAATAATATCAAATGTAAGTGCATTACAAGTACACATTTGACAGCAAACTGGCAAATAAATCCTTCCTGTTATTTGGAGAACCTCTGGAGAGGACGCACAGACTGAGTGGGCAAACTCAATAAAAGCCAGGAAGATATGCTATTCTATAATACAATCCAAAAAGTCCCAACTGCCACTAAACACAAAGTACAGCTGAGGCTGAAGGGAATGTCATTAGTTCTGCAGGTATTTGGTCATGAACCGAAGTATTAGAAAAAAGTAAATTCTGACTTGATGATGGTGCTAGATGAAAAGTCAGAGAATCACCAAAGTTATTACAATTGATTTTTCTTGAGGACAGGAATGTATTTGATGGCAATTCATCAAAAAGTTGTTTGCAAACGCAATAAAAAACAAAAAAAAACACAAAAACAAAAAACAATGCCAAACTCAGGGTGGCGCTAAAGGAAAAGTCAGAGGATCACCAAAGGCATTAGGAACCCACCCTCTGGGGAACACATACGTCTTTCATGAAATTTCACACATTCCATGGCAATCCATCATATAGTTTTTGAGATATTTCAGTCTGGACAAAAGTAGTGTACCGACCAACCGACTCACAGACCCACATTGCCTTCCCTACACAGCTAGCATGGTTAAAAACAAAGAAAATTGGATAAATTATGTAAAAATAAATAACTGAGTGACAGAAGCATATTGAGTCACTGTGAGAATATTATAAAATACTGTAGCAATGATATAAGAACACTAAATGAAGTCAGAAAATCCAACCAAGTACTTTCTTAGACCTTGCAGGAATCAAACAAAACTTGTAATTATAAACTAAATAAACACTCTTTAAATGTTATTATACATGTTAATATAGTTTTTCCTTCTAGGAAAATGCTTGCATCTATTACACATGCTGACACTTATAGCTTCTATTGTGTGTGTGAATTCCACATGTATTTCTAAAGCAGGATGTAGTGGAATTTGGTTAAATGAACCCCTTAAAAAAATACTGTAAATGTGAATGTGTGGAGATTTTTCCTTATTTTCAAATGTCCCCTGTACTGTCCAGGAAATGTATGATTAGGTTAATGTGATTTGTTTAATGTAGAGGCTGATGGATCTCAATGGCAAACTGAAACATTACTGATGTGAAACTTTGTTTAGGTCTGAAGGTTCATATTAGAAGTTTATACGGCTACACACCACACAGCTCATTATTTTTAATTAGCCCTACCTTATTTTGACCATTAGCATGGGCTTTACCAATACTGCTGCTCTGTGTCAACAACTGTCTGAGCTGCCAATAATGTTGAACACTACTGTCGTCAAACTAGAGGCCACACTTAATATAAATTTCTGAAGGGAAAACCAAGGCACTTGACAGCTAAATTTGACTCACTTGAGTCAACAGATGTTAAATTCTTACCAGGTAAGAGGCTTGATACTTGATATACCTTATGTCATTTGTTTATTATTTCTATTTTTCATCCTGATTACATTCTGATGGTCATGCTCACTGCGAGGACTTCAGTCCATGAGCAGTTATCAGTTCTGAATGAAAAACAAAGATATCTGCAAATTATTTGGACTATTCAGGAGATCAGCATGCACGATAAGACCAAATCGAATCGTCTGTGAGATCCATATCAACTAATTTCTTATATACTGAATGAATATCAACCCTCCCTGGCATTAAACTACAATTTACAATCTGTCTGTGTTTTCAGCTGACCCTGCTTGTCCTTCACAGTGCCCTGGGATTCTCAACCTATAAAACAGGTATTATTATCCTCAGCTAGTGACGTATTTTGGCTGAATATTCTACAAGGACTCTGAGCCAGGCAGCGGTCCTAAGGGGAATGTCACGGCACTAACCTCATCTCCAGCTATCATTGGCTCTGTGTGAGCTGTTCACATGCACCAGGAAGCAAAGCAGAAATGAGCAAAATCATGGGGAAATCAGACAGACAGAGCAAAAGACAGAAGCGAGGGAGGAATAAAAGAAGGAAGGAAGGAAGGAAGCAAGGGAGGAAGGAAGGAACAAAAGACATGACAAAGGAACAAAAGAAGGACAGGAGGGAAGGAAGAAAGGAAGGGACCAAAGATAGGAAGGAGGAAAGACAGAACAAAGGGAAGAAAGAAGAATGGAATGAAGGACAAAAAAGACAGAAGGGAGAATGGAGAATGGAAGAAACAAAAGATGGCGAGAAGGAAGGAACCAAAGACAGGTGGAAGGAAGGAACAAAAGACAGGAGGGGGAAAGGAAGAAACAAAAGATGAGGAGAAGGAAGGAAGGAAGGGACCAAAGACATTCGGAAGTAAGGAAGTAACCATAGACAGGTGGAAGGAAGGAAGGAAGGAACAAAAGACAGAACAAAGGAAGGAACCAAGAAAAGAAGAAAGGAATAAAAGGATGGAAGGAAGAAGGAATGAAGAAACAAAAGACAGGAAGGTAGGAAAGAAGAAAAGACAAGAGAAAGGAAGGAAGGAAGGAAGAAAAGAAGACAGACAGAAGGCTCAGTTCATGCAGGTCTGACTGATTCCTGCCAGAGCTGTCTGTGCTGAATCGCTCTGTAGTGGCATTCCGTCTGGATGTCAAAATAAGCCACAAACGAGCTGTAGGCACAGTAACTTCAGTCTGACGCGAATGATGGGAGATGTAATCCAGTTTAAAAACATTTACTGAAAAAAGTGTCACACGGGAGAAAAACGATGTGCCCCCGTGCCTAACGCAGCCACCTACTTTACTAAAGGGAGCATAAATAATCATTTGTTTTTGTACATTTTATACATTACCTATATGTCTTATACAATGACTAGAAATTATGCTATAACTATGAATTTTGCATGATATTTAAATGAACTTACTGTATATTCTCACATTGTGGCTCCTTTCTATAATCGCCTGAATATATATGAAAAACATGGCTGGCCAACTCCTTGAAAACAAATGAGAAAGGAAGGAAGAAATAACAGTACAAACTGAAGTAAGTAAAGACATATTGATGCACTTATCATCTTGGACATAAGTTTAAGGACATAACATTTTCAGTTCACTTTCCGCTCGCTTTTCACCTTAAAGCAAGTCTAATCAACTTAGTAGTGCAATGACACCACTGATGCCCTGATGCTGAAACATGCAGGCTGAGAAATTACACAGTAAACATGATCCTGTCAGGAAAGCTTTGCAGAACTGACACTTAAAAAAAGCATTTTGAAACTGATGTCAACATTCATATAAAACAGGCAGACATCCACGCTATCACCCTTTTTTTCCATAGCTATGGCTAAATAACCTGTAAATGCAACACTGCAGTACTCATGCAGCAGTAACTGTAGTTGGCAGGATTCAATGAAGGTCACAAGTGGCTCTCTTCTTATGCAATTAACCCAGTTTCTCAGTGAGGCAGCAATCTATGGGGAAGCAATTAAAATCCAAATTCTTCCCAGTGTGTGGACTTCACAGGGGAAAAAAACCTTGCACAACCCAATATTTGTTTGGAAGCATTGATTAGTGATTTTCTTTAGATATATAACATTTTAAAAAAGGGATAAAGGACAGAAGGATGAAGAAAGCAACATGAGGAAGGAAACCAAATATGATGGAAGGAGGAGTGGATTAAACCAAAAGACAGAAAGATAAAGGAAGGCAGGACAGAGAGAGAAAAAGGACGGAGACATTTGGGAATTGTCAATTAAGTCTTTTCTTTCATCTGAACCATGCTTTTGTTAAAAATCTATTATTCTGTGTTAGATATTGAACAGATTCCTCATTTATCCTCCAATTATTTGTTCATGAGGGTGATGCAGCTCATGCATAAAATCTTATCAACTCACCTGACTCCTATTAATACAAACACAGCCAATAGAAAAGAAGATGCTCCGTCCATCTATTTATTTGTTCTCAAACCTGACTCTCTGTGTGTGTGTGTGTGTGTGTGTGTGTGTGTGTGTGTGTGTGTGTGTGTGTGTGCTGACCTTGAATTCCTCCTGCTGGCAACAAACAATCCCAAGTCTTTCCCCTCCTCCCACGGATGAACGTTGCAAGGTGCTCTCTGTGTGTGCTGAGAAAGAAGTCCTCCACTACATACGCTCACTCTTTCACCTGCAGGAAAACAGAAAAACAACGATCTCAGGCATTTTGTGTGGCATCTAATCCTTTTTTATTTCAGAGAAGAGAGAGAACTCCCCAAACCCTGGCTGAGGTCATTCTCTAAGGGCAGCATTATTTTGAAGGAATTGTTTGGATGCATAACAAAGAAAGTCCACAGAACAACAAAGTGTTAATTTTATACATATTTTGCAACAAATTTCTGAATTTGCTGTGGCTTTTCTGACAAAGAAAAATCCTGAAACCATAATGCCATGCGGAAGAGCTTTTATGAATTGGGTTACTAAATTCGGGAGGGTGCGACAATCACTAAAAATTGTCTCATGGTGTGACAATACAAGCCAGTCAGTATCTAGTATTTGTCTGTGAGGGCTTTTTAAATTCTCTCAAGAGAACAGTTTTGATTTGGAACTATCATGACTGGGAAAACTGAGACATTGTTTCTGGAGAAAGGTTTTGCCTTAGCAAATAAACCAACACTATATCTGCATGGCTGAACACCACATGGATTAGATTTGTTTATATTTGGTTGAACTGTCCCTTATGACAACAACAGAAAAGCAAAATGCCCGAATAAACAATCTTTTAAAAAAAAAGGGATGAGCCCGTTTTTAGTGTTGCACCACCAGTTTGAAGGTTAGTTTGATTAAACAGGTGTATTTTGATATTATAATATTTTCGAGTACACCTTCAATCATCTCAGAAGGCTCTTCTAACCTTGAACTCACTGTTGCTTCCCACCTTGCTGCCCTACAGGTCATGGAATGAGGTTACGGCATCACAGAGCCTTGGGTCATCATGATAATTGGGGGAGCCTCCTTGTGTCACGCTGACTTTGCAAATCACTTCAATGTGTTCTCGGGGTAGGCGCCTGCGGAGTACATCACTCAGCCACCAGCCAGCTTCACTTGGAGCAAAGTGCTGTGCCAATTATTGCATGACACTGCCATCCTTATCTGTTCTCATAGAAATTCATAATTTATGACACATCCTCGTTTCTTCCTCTGGGGCACCTGAATGCTATTATCCTGCTAAAGTGAGGTCTGATTGGACAGCTGCTATCTCAGTTACTTCTTTGAAGTAATTTCTACAAGCGCCCTTATAAAGTTGCTATAATGTGTCGTTGTCCAGCAGAACAGACACCTAGTGAGCCAGAGCAACACCTGCTATCCCTCTCTGTAAAGCTCTGGCTGGGAATAACTGCTTTAGAGAATTAGCGCTGGTGCTGAGATATTTGAGACCGTATATCTGTTTGTGGATTGAAAGTCAGTCTCTCCATCCTTCCAAAGTACAGTAGAAATAGTACATAAGCTGCTCCCCTGCTTTAGAGTTAGACTTAGTATGTGTGAGTGTGACATTTCACATGTATTTGATGAATACAGTGTCATTCAATGGTGAGAAATGACTATAAATATGAATATAAAAAGTCATACAGGCAATTAGCCTTGAATCATAAAATAGATTCACCTTTTAACCCAAGACTTCTGTATATTAGCTTGATTTGCTTTTACTTACAACTTCTGAACCTGACTTTTCAACCTATAACTTAGCATTAGCCATTTTGTCAACCTAAAACATATTATTATTATTAGCTTGCTTTTTCAACATAACATTTCTTATCATTAAGTTAACCTTTCAACTTCAAACTTAACATAAGATTGATTTTTCAACCTAAAACTTGTTATCAACTTAACTTTTCAACCTACAATAGCTCATCTCTCTTTCAAACTGAGTGTTCTCCATCTAGCCAATGCTAATAAAAAACAAAACAAAACTACTGTACGGTATGTGTCATTACGCCTCTAGGCCACCTACACTTTTGTCAGCTAGCACACTATTAACAAGGTCAACAAGGAATGTTACATTTCAAAACATCATTAATTAACATGTAAGTCAGCAATTATCTGTAATATAATGAATCATCTTGGCAAGTGTCAAGAGTGGATAGTTTTTAAATATGCTATACATTAGCTCTGTCTTGAAGCTTTTTTAATACAGATGCATTAGTGGTAGTTTTTATGTTGCACACAGTCTTTTCTCTAGCAGAATTACAGTTTGATTGTTGTCAGCAAAGAATATCATTAAGCACCCATCTTTCTTTGAATAGCACAGTGAAAAGATAGCATTGCATTTTTCTACCAGATGACCTTGTGTGATTGTTTCACTGCTGAATAAAGACTTGATTGTGTTGTATGATTCACAAAAGACTGGGATGTCAAGCTGTCATGAATGACAATAGTGGTTAGTTTCATGGTACACCTCAGCTTTGGTGAACTGGAAGCCAGGTGGGCTGCGATTTGGTTTGTAGTACAGGTATCTGAGAAATGAAACTGACAATCCAAAGCTTGTGTGTTAACAACACCTGTTAAAGAATTAACTTTTTTGTTTTTCCTTGCCTGCCTTTAGTTATTACCTCCGTCAATGGCACATAACACTTTCACAATCATCTCACCAAACCCAGTCCATTTACTTCACAGTAACAGTTCCATTGTAAATGAAAGTTGTCTGTCACAATGACTGATAATAAATGTGATCTGAAGTACAAAGTGAGAGATCCAGTATCCAGTTGTTAGAGATGGCTATCAGAAATGAACATAATTGCCTCAAAAGTTGGACAAAACAAGACCAAAAGTCTCAAGATTTTTTATCGTACGAGACAGGTCTACTTTTTTATGCATTGGGGACTTAAAATGCATTCGCCCACAGAGATTTCTGCCGGGCACCTGCAGCGGGCACATAAACATCAGCTTGAGTCCATCCTCCTCTCTCTTTCTCATATTTTCTGTTGCCTGTCATTCCACTGCCTCATTTGAGGTTCTCTCCCCTCTTTGCAGGAGATAGTTCTGCAACTCCATTAGCAGAAAGGTTGGCTGAGAAATCTGCAGGATTGCACCACCTCTCAGGGACTTGCTACTTACTAGTTACTCCCTAAGGTTATGCCATAATTCTTTTCTCCCCTACCCTATGAGATACCAGAAAACTTTAGATGGAAAACTTTGCTGTCAAATACATTCACTGGTCTCTTTTGCTTCAGAACAAAATGTAATTGTACATGGAGGTCACAGACTATCTTTATTTACAAGGCCTCATTTAGTCACGTCAGAGACAATGCTGGTACTGGTCGTTTGACGCCAAATGTTAATACCTCTTCTGAATGGCCACACTCGAAGGTGGGGCAAAACAAATCTGCCATTGCAGCCTCCTTTTGGGTGCATTATACTTCTCCATGATCTCTCTTCAAGAACAAATTAAGATAACGACACACACTTTCTACATAGTCCCTCCCTGAAAGCATTCTTAGTGTCACGCAAACAAAAAGTCCCTAAAGTAGTTGTGTGAAGAATGAAAAAGGACGCTTGAGAGAGAAGTTCAAACCATGAACTGCAATGTAAAGTGAGCATGATTGTCTGTGAATTTGCTGTCGGATTCGTGTTTCAGACACTGTTAGACATCCGGCAAGCATACTGACCTTCAGTGGTAGAAGTAGTATTCATATCCTTTACTTAAGTAAAAATACCAATACCACAGCATAAAAATAGTTAAATACTACTTAAGTAAATGCCAATAAGTATTATCAGAGTAATGTACATAAAGTATCCAAGGTAAAAGTACTCATTCTGCAGAAGAAATATGATATATTATAATGTCTGACATAGATATATAGATTGTTAATACAGATGCATCATTGTGTAAACAGCATTTTACTGTTGTAGCTGGTGGAGGTGGTGCTAGTTCCAATTTCTTTATATACAGTTGGCTAGATTAGTCCAGTGGTTCAGCATACTGTACACTAAATGTTAGCATGGGGCATGTCTTTTAGGGACAAATGGATAGCTTAGGTGTTTTATTTTCTAATATGTGGACACTCAGCCTGTGTTGGTAGTCATTATGGTCCACTTCAGCAGCTTCCTTATTGTCAGAGAATGTGGTGCTCTAATGAGTCTGTCCAGCGGTGCCTACATATATCAATATGCATTGTGCACAAAGTTCTCCACAGCAAACTCTCAGCCCAATCAGGCTTTGCCAGTGAGCATGTTTACCTGGCTGTTAAGCTCCTTATCACATCTGCCTGCAATTCTTATTGCCTGACAAATTTGCAAACACAATAGACATTGCATGCGCTGTTACAATAATGTGGCAATGGCAAATTTTGAGCAGCTGGGAAGCACAGGGGAAACATTTCTGTATTGGCTAAGGAGCCATAGCAGCTATCCACTCTTAGCAATTTTAACTCAACCAAATTATATATTATTACCCTGATGATAATAAAGAAACAAGTTATTAGGTGAAAGAAACACTTGTTCCTCGAGTTATCTGGGTCTTTAAAGACATTTTCACACACCATATTGTCTCATTCTCCGCAGTGGTGTTGTTAGCAACCAACAAAATCTAACAGACCACACTGAAACTGTGATGTACTGATGCAACAGCCCTCAGGTGTAAAGTAACTTATCTCAGCCACGCTTAAAATACACCTGTGAATGGACCGAGGTAAAGTACGCTGCTACAGTGAGCCACAGCAACAGAGAACATTGGCACAGACATGTCAACCCTGCGACTAAATATAAGATTTGAAATTTGTGAATGGGTCACTCTCTCAGTAACTTGGCAGTTACTTTAAGAATGAAATGGAAAGAGACACCAAAGTAGGTCTACTGGCCCTGGAAGCATTATATCTGAGTCCATGGCAAACATGCTCCTTCAGTGAAATAGATACACCTGCTTATGGATTTACTGTGTTCCTGGACATTTCTTGATCAAAGGAATGCTTTCAAGACTGCTGCCATAGATGCTTTAATACTTGTCTACACAGCCACTCATGCACATTGATGATGCATGCAGGGTTTAATGTGATTTCCATGTTCTGCTTGTCAGCACTACCTGACAAAAAAGTCTATGGACCCATTTAGATCATGCATACTACAGATCTGTGGAAAGTGTGTGAGAGTGTAGAGACAGATCAGAGGCCTGCAAGCATTTACTAACGGGTTAATGGAGATTTTCTTCCACAAGTCTAAGCTGAGAGGTTTTGCCAAGTCATGTCAGAAGTTGCAAAGCTGAAGGCCATAGTGAACTTGATTTACAACTCTTGATTTATGAGCCAATAGCCAAGTCTCTGCTCACAGAGCTACTGTGAAGCAAGTTGTGTATTAAGCCAGGGATCTTGTTAAGAAGAACTACTAAATCCACTGACTCCACATATGCCCTCTTGGGTCACGGCTCAAACTCTTTTCACAGTAAAGGACCTTGCCTCTGCTCATCTATCTCTCACTCTTAAGCTCAAACTAGTAGTACGAACATCTTGTGATGGTTGAACACAATCCAACCTGCTTGTTTTTCTTGTCTTATTGTGATCAGTGGAATGTCTCTCAGCTCATGTCACAAAATGACATTTCTGTCAGCAATATGAAAAACAAAAAATATGGTGTTGTGTGCTCTATCAGGTGCTCCCAACTAGCAATGAACTGTTAAGCCACGGGGAACTCTACCCTCTCTGTCCCAGTGCACAGGCAGACAATGCGCGGAGGAAACAGCAGGATAATAATGAGGAGGGAAGGAGAGAAAACAGGTTTTTGTGTTTGATCAAGAGCTAAGGCCAAAGAATTCATTTACATGGCCTTGCTGGATAACACGCCCAAGAGCAGACACTCCTGGAGATACATGCACACAGACACACAAATACAAACTCACACGTACCTTGCTGCTGCTGCTGAATGCTAATCATTAGCAGTCTGTGTCTGACAGTTGTTGGAGGTTTGCTACAGCAAAACACATTTGCTCCATCCTTTTTTTTTAAACTTGTCATCCATAGCACAACACATCTCTTCAGTCAATTCAATCTGTATATGTGGAAGTGGCATGTTCCTTGACTATGTAGTGTACAAAATGCTTAGTAAACAGCATGCAGATAAACATATGGGTGATTATGAAGCTCCTTCATTGTGTGCAGTTACAGTAAATCCCATATTCAACAGAGGAAATAGCCTTGTAGAGTGTAAATCAAATTTTGACAACACATGTGACAACTCATGCCAGCTATATACTGTTGATCTATAATAATAAACCATAGGCTACCATTAATTTATTTCCCTTTCATTACATTTTATTGAGTGGAGACATGATTACTGTTCAAATGGGAAACACACTGTCATTTTTAAAAGATTTTTATAACTGACAATATGGATAATGATTTCAGCCTTTGCTTTATTTTTCTCTTTCAAATAAGACTGACTAACGTGGGGGTTTGTTTTTTTTTGCCCTGCTGGATCTATTCTCAGTGGTGTCACTGTATTTCAAGATCTGAACAATTCATTTGCTCAGTATAACGTTATCCTAAGTGATAGAACTGATGGCTATCAAAATATAACCCAAGTTTTAATAAAATGTAGCTTAACTACACTTAGATAAGTAGTTAGAAAAATACAATGTGCTACCATTACTAGGTTTGGGGTTCAATACCATTTTATTATTGATTCTGCTAATCAAATCCAAATACTTTCGAAGCCCTTATCTATTCTATTTAGGTTCAACAACTTTTCAGCAACAACATTTACTTTAAGAGATAAAGATCTATGATTGCCATTCACAAATTCAATGCAATGTAATACTAAAGCTATACTGTTATATACTATTTACTACTCTACTTTTACTGGGCAGTTGTAGTCATCAAAAGAAAGTGTTCCATCATTTCACTTTGATGGTCCCAGGGTTATTGGCCTTTGCATAAATGTATGAAGGACAGACATTTCAATGTTTTCTGTGTTTTTTCAACAAAGCTACATGCCACGACACTTAGCTTACACCCACTGGAACTGAGTAAAGCCAACAATGTACAATTGGGACGTACATTTTATGGTTGTGTGCCTTTCTCTGCCCTCATTACTGAGTCCCAATTATAGTCGCACAAATTAGCACACAAATGTACATCCAGGAGAAACAGACAGGGACACATGCTTGCAAACATGGACATAATTCACTCTCTTGCATGTAAGTCACCACACTTTTAACCGCACACGCACACCAAAAACCATCCACGTCTGTGAATGCAGCACACAAACACAATAATCATATTGGCTCTAAGTGCCTGCTTGTGACTTTCTCTCCACGTGAGGTTTAAGTCATGTGTCTGGCTCTTCTCATTAAGCTAATTCAAGGCTTTACTCTGTGGTCAGCTATAAATCCCAAGCTTAAGAACGCTATGTAGCACAAAGAGGTAATGAGGGGTGAATCTACTTTGTGATGCCACGAGAATGCTTCCCTAGGCCATGCCAGCATCTTAATAAGGCCAGCCTTTACTCACACTGCCAGTAAAAAGTGCCAGTACCCAGCAGCCACCTGTTTATGCCCATAGGTGGCTGTGGATAAGAGGAAGTGTGCCTTCTGCTCTCCCTGGTCGGAAGTCAACAGCCTCCCATCGAACTTAATCTGTCCTGTGGAAAGTTCTCATAAATCCACAAGCAGCCTTTCTAGGGAAGGCTTAGCCATCAAAGGACAGCCTCATCTTCTATATTTCAATTGTTTTTCTGGTGCTATCATATCCAACCTCTGAACGCTGCAGGTGAATAACTGCTCTTTCTTCCCTTTTCTTTTCTCGTGTTTTCACTCAGCTCTTCCTTCAGGCAACCCAAATTGAGCCAAGCTTGGCAGTCAGAAAAGCAATTTGTTAAAGGACTGTGGAGTGCTCTCGTCTAATGTTTCATTAAATTATCCCTATTCACCCGCCTCTAGTCCGTAGGAAAGCCTCTTATGGCAGCACTGGGATTTCGAGCAGCGGGGCCGAGGTCAGTTGCAATCTTTCCGTGGATGGAGAATGTTACAGAGCCACTCCAGCTGGGGTTGTAAGGGGTCAAGGCTTTGTTTTTGCCATCATATGTGACACTGTGTCCTTCCAGCTGCCCAGTAGAGGCTAACACAGGCAATTAGGGAGCTAATAGCAACATGAGCTACACAGCATGCTTGTCTTTGTTATTTCACACATCAATGTTTTGCTGCGCGTAATTATTTTCACGGTTGTTATTAGGTTCCTTGTGTAAAGAAGCTCGTTAATTTTTATGTACATACTCTGTTATGCTCTCACATACTCTCACAGACACCAATACACACACAGAGAGAAGAGAGAGAGAGAGAGACTATTTACCTCGTGTGGATCTAAACCACATCAAGTTTGCCCATTCCTATTAAAGTAACCCTATTGATGAAGCTAACGTAAACCACTGCCCTGCACTTAACCCTCTAGCATGTGTACACAACATGCTGCTGAAGCTAAAAGTTAGCGATAGCTACCTGCACTCTTAATTGTACAGTTTTTAACTGCTTGGCCTTTCCCTTAAGGCAGAGCTGTTAGCAAAAACGGCTCACGGCTGTATAGCTGCTATTGCTGTATAGCTGCAGTGTGGCCTCAGGCAGTAGTTGGTATCTTGGAGGGCAAAAGCACATACAGCGCCATGTGCCTACAACATTACGCCAGGATCACATTTAATCTATAATGGATTTGTGCTGCTAACCACCAGTAAGTATGACTGGTAAGTTTCATGTGAGTCACATTGAGTCCTGTAATTCAAATGTGTTCAGAGAAAACTGATCAATTTGATTAGAACGTTTATCAACTTTCATAGCTGAATTACCGACAAAATGTTTTTTTCACACACATTTACTTGCCAAATGGCACTCGCTTTACAGTGCGCATGCAACACTGTCACCCTGATTCAGTCCATTTGCAATGACACATGTGGCCGTAATGCAGTCTCTCATTTGAAATGAATGAACTTCCACTTGAGAGTAATACATTCCATGTATGATCCTACATGAGTTTGTGGCCTGTGCCGTGTGTGCTCCCTACTTTGTAAGCTATATTTGAAATTCTTCCAACCTCTCGAGGTATAACCAAAACTAAGACCCACGCTGTCTTGCCTTCCTTGAATGTACACAATGCATGTTGGCCTCTTCCAGTAGCAGGCAATTCACTATCCCACACACTAAGCAGCTCATGTCACTACCACCCTAACCTGTTTGGATGTAAGGAGGGTAGGTGTGGTGGCATGTCTATAAGGATAGTGGCCTCTTCTGTCTACTGACTATAAACCCACGACAACAATGATTACCGCTCCAGTTAATATATGTGTTGTGTGCCAAGAGCAGACTTAATACATGACGCTTAATTGAAGGACAACAGCAGGCACTTAAGGCACCACAATCCCACCGCCTTTTGTTACTTAGTACTTCTTACTATTCACTGTACAACTACTACGCTCTTTAGACCTCCACCTTCTCATGCAAACAAGAGGAGAGAGAATAATATACAACAGAGTCTGACACAAATACAACACAGTAAGAACATATTGGCCCTGCGACCTTGGAGATTTCTTTACACATACTGTATTGCTGGCATGACCTGAATAACAATCTCGCATGTACAGGAAACCCTGCTGATCTGTTTCACATGTTGACAAGGTGTCTATGTTTTACCTGAACAATTGAACAGATAAATTAAAGCTGCCTTATGCACCTTTACCTTCAAATAAAAAGGAAAGTTACTGAGAAATTTGTCATGTGCCATAAGTAAACGCAGCATGCTCACATGTACCAGCCATTATTTAGATATTTAGAGGTTTCCTTTACCAGTTTTTTTTAGCCATGCTAGCCTCGTGGTTCTATGGATACCAATGTCTGTTGGTCTATTGGTCCACGACTTTGGTCCAGACTGAAATATCGCAACAACATTTGGATAGATTTGCCATGAAATTTTGTACAGACATTCATGGTCCCCAGAGGATGAAGCCTACTGACTTTACTGATCCCCAGACTTTTTCCTCTTACGCTACCAGCTGGCTTTTCATCTAGCACCAGCTGGTCAAATCTTTCAATTATCCATTGAAATGCACTAAATGAACATCTACTAAATGGTTTGGCACACAATTTTGTATGGATATTCATGGTTCCCAGATGATGCAACCTGATGACTTTGGTGCTACCCTGACTTTTTCTTTAGCATCACCATGAGGTTCACATTTGGATTTGAGTAAAATGTCTACAACAACCATTGGAGGGATTGTCATTATATTTGGTACAGGCATTCATGTTCTCCACAGGATGAACTGTAATCACTTTGGTGATTCCTGGACTTTTCATTTAGTGCCACCATCAGAATTCAGACATATGCATTTAGCTTAAAGCGTGGCATGGCTGTAGACTATTAGTCTTGCTTAGAAAAGGGATGAGAGAGGCACAATCTGAATCTGTGACACAGAGTTTCCCAATTAAGGAGCAGAAAAGAAAAGGGAAAGTCTTTTTGCATACAGGCTTGCTAAAAGGATGGATGTGTGCTCGGATAGATAAGGTTATGGTGGGTAATATTGAATGCCGTTCTTTTACCTCCTGGCAAATAAAACAAAGGTCTTCAGTATAGTGAAAAGAAGAAAGGCATTCATTAATGTCATGTTTTTGTTTATTTCCATTTATTGTTGTTGATTAGATTCATGAAATATAAGAATTTGGCCTGATAATGATAAAAAGAATGCCTGCAAACATAACTGAAAACATTCATAACCAAGTAATGACTTTACCTTCTTGCCTTTAGCTGTATTGCCTGTTTTTCCTTTGACAGTTTTCTTTGAAAGGCAGCCAAAGCAAAGTGAGACCCAGCAGTGAGTGCCCTTTAAATCAGACTCCTTCTGCAGACGGATCCCTTGTATCTTCTGACCTTTTGTCAATACAGATGCCACTGCTTATGTATGTGCTTGGCAGGCTGGACACTTCAACAGTTGCAAATTGATGAACATCTGCTAGGTGGGCCTCTTAATTTTCTGTCTTATTTCGAGCAGCTTTATTTTGACTTTAAGAAATAACTCATGCAGAGAATACAAATGCTGCTGCCTTCAAGAAAATTGTTTCAAAGAAAAAAATCTCCCCAAACATCAAATTATTAGGCATGCAGTCAAGACTCATCAATATCCAACACTTCCTAAAGCCCTAAACATACTCAGAAATACTCATAAGCGCCAATCTATTCCTGGCTTTCAGTTGCTTTTAAAAGCCACTCAACACAATGCTTTCTCTCACTTCTCACTGGATGAAGTGTGAGATTATTTGGCAAACCATATGTACACCACCCACATGAACAGCATCAGATGCTACATTTCCAACAGTCATGCTGTTTAGCCTCACCAGACATCCTGGGACTATGGGAAATTAATTGAATCTATATCGTTCTTGGTTTCACTTAAAGTAAATGGTTGATCAATGATGAACTTTTTTTCCCTTTGGAAGGCACTCTAAAAAGGTTTAAATACTGATTCGAAGCACAGGAGAACCATTCCTAAGAGTCAGAGTTAAAGTCAGGATTGGTATAACTATTTCATACCAGTTACTGGCAACTAAAAACATAATTTGATGGCATCCTGCATGGTAGGCCTGTGCAGTAGCGCTGTCTAATAGAGATGTCTAGGATGTACGAAATCCATTATTCACACTCAGGGTCTCCATAACTTCAAATGAATCTATTAATGAAGCCCACAATCTCAGGAATATCTCAACAAAGAAAAAAGAGAAAGCGACTGCCTAGATCCAACTGTTTTAAAGTGAACTACAGATTGAAATATATTTGATATCTAAACAAAACATGGGTTTACGAATAACATATCATGGGGATGTGCAGTTTCAATTAAATATCGATATTTTCATATTAACATTGGGTCAACTATGTATAATGTGAAAGATGTTCCTTTATGCGACAAACCCACAGAGTATTATCACCCAACTCTGGAGTTCCCCTCAGCTCTACAGAACATTTTAGGATCTGTACTGTTTTGGTTCACTCTCTGCACTCTCATCAACCTCATTTTCAGCAATAGCAGGTAGATGTTAAAAAAAACTCTCTACAACTGACCCTACAACTGACTCTACGCTACTACCAAATGACAGACAAAGTTAGCAACTCGCTGGTGAACATATTGGAGCATTTATCAGCTGCTAAAGAGCCAGGTATTTCCCCAAAGGAGTTGGTGAAGACCAAAAACAGAGCTAAAAGGATAGGAACTATTGGACTTACATTCACCAGGTGGACAGAAACACAACTCAAAATGAATGTAATGTGATAATATGTCAGTGTTTTGTTTACAGGTTGTTGCAGAACCAAGTGGCCAAAAAATTTATCAATGCAGCTTTAACATCCACTATCCCTATATTCCAAGTACATGTGTAGCAAATCTCCTCTGAAAAGCACACATATGTATCCCTCTCAATTAGTCAACACATGGCAGAATAAAACGTGCTAAAATTGAACACCAGTGCAATACATAATGAAAAATGCTGAGGAAAAAAAAAACACAGTTGGCCTCCATTTACCATTTGTCCTGGCAAATTTATTATCCAAACTTATTAGAAATGCAGAGATATTTTTCATTCTGCTTCTGGATATTTTCTGGCCCTGCCAGCTCATTGCTGTAGCCTTGGCATTTGTGTGGTTCTGGGATTAAATTTGAGGAAAGTTTACTCTTATGTGCCCTTATAAATCTTAAAGTGTATTAAATATAATGTGCTTAAATTTCAAATGCATTATAAGAAATCATGGTGTATAATGGCTACAGCATATCCCCTTTGGCAACAGCCTGAGCTGCTACCTACAGTATGCAGCTGTGAGGTATTTGAGGAGTGGATTTGAGGAGTATAATCGCAAAATATGATATACCATATAGTACTGTTGTTATTATCATTTAGACCACATACTTTAATATAGATTCAGACACAGTCCTGAATTTATTTGCTGTGGTTCTGCTGATTTTAAAGAAACCCAGTTTATCTTGTTCTCAATTTTAGACCTGTGTCCCTTGTGAACTATGTACTAAAAGCAATTTTGACACATTTCAGTTTGGTTTCAGTCTCCAGAGCACTGAAACTGCCTTTAAGTCTTTAATGATCTACTCCTGTACCACTCCTGGGAGTCATTCCTGACCTTAGTACATTTTACTTGATCACCTTGGAAAATGGCACTGCAGTCACAGCTTTCAAAGTCTTTTGTGTCATACATTAAGGACATGTGTGTATATTCAGTACATGTGTATATATGCACCCATAAAACCCAGCAAACACTCAAGCCATCCTCAAAGTAAGTATTGCCTTAGTGATGTCAAGTGTTGGATGATGGAACAATTACCCAACTTTGTTTTATTTGGCCCATCAATGTTTAGCTTCTATATGGTGGTTTGTGTACCTTTTAGAATTGGTTAAACTGGTCAACCACAAGGCTTTTGCTGGACTATCATCAAGCTGTATCTCTGACCTTTTAATCCTTCATGAGCTTAATTACAGCCTGAGATCCTCAGGCAGGGTAGTGTTTGTGAATTAAGCCTGACAATATAATTGATTAGCCTTCAATGTATCAGTGGAGCAAGATGCCTGAGGAGATCGAGCCAGCTTCTTTTAAATTACTCCTGAAAACATCCATCCATTACCTAAGCCCGATTATTCTGTGCAGTGTCAAGAGTCTCACGGTGAGCAAGAGGCGGTGTGCACCATGGACAAGTCAACATACTGCCACAGCGCTAACACACGTAGACAGATGTACATTCACACTCAAATTCAGGCAATCTGGAGTATCCAATTAACCAAATCTGCATGTCTTTGGACTGTGGGAAGAACCCGGGTTCCCTGGAGAAAAGCCATACAGACACACAAAGATCACAGTAATGCCATACAGATAGGCCCCAGGCCACCTTACCACCCCAATGAAAGCATATTTGTATTAACTAGTTTTTACTTGTGTTTTAGATGACTTTAAATGCATATATTACATTGCATATATTGTGTAATATTTCTTAAATATAATGTTTATTTTCTTCTGGCCATATTTTTTTCATTTTCCCATCTCGTTTGGTGCAGACACATGGACATATAATAAAGGAGGTTTGAAGGCACTACTGTACAAAAAACTCACACTTAATTACATATCAACACACTCAAAAAAAAAAAGACAGAAATAAATGTGCCAACATCTCTGTAATAGATCTTTACAATATGGAACTTAAAACTCAACATGAACAAAAACAACTGTACAGTGCCCCGTCTTACAGTGTTCTTTGAGTAGATAGGGGTTTTCAGGACCTTGGACAGCGACCTTTACAGAGAGAGTGAAGCTGCTGTATGAGAGTTCATTAGTTTCCAGCAATATCATCTGTCATCTGCTTCAGCTTTGAACCTCTCATTTCATATTCAGCTACACACCTTCATATAAGACCTGTCTCCTCAGCAGAATTTTACTAGAGCAGTATAACTGACCTGACTGATTCAACTGGGAGTGTATTTGAGTGTTGAGTTGATGGTTGGATGAACAGATCTGATGCTACTTGTGTGTCTTAAAGGGGTGCTCCATTGATTTAGTATTGCACTTCAATGGATTTAGTCAAAATCAAAACAGCAGAGGTGGAGATATCCTGACTTTTAGTCTCCAGTATGGGTCCATCTCAAAAAGCACTGGATCCTAAATCTTTGGATAATACAACTCAATAGCGTCTTTCCTTAGACTAACCTGACGCCCCAGATGGTTTCTTACACAGAACCATCTGAGAAGTCGTTACACATCTTTTCCGCCTTCAGTGCCATTCTTTGCTCCTCTTCTTTCAATGAAGAAATACTCTCCAGTTCTGTTATAACTGATGCTATCGCAGCATCTACGCTAACCTCCTTAGGAGGTTAGTTGTTTTTTTTCAATAAACAGTTGCGGCCCTCACACCTAAACCACGCCTGTAGCTGCCAGGACACCTATTTGTGAGGAACCTAAGTTTGATTTTGGTTCAAACACTCTAATGAACTCCTCTTTCTGTCTTTTTTTTCTTAATTTATCCATTATTAAATGTCAGATTGTATCTCATTAGCTGAGTCTCCACAACACACAGCAGCTCTGTGATAGCCGTCTGACACAGAGGGTGTGTAAAGGGCAAACAGTTTACTGCCACAATGTGGCTATTAAAACAGAGTCTCAGCTTCTCTTTTAGGTGTCTCTGTTGCCTGTGTTGTGCAAAAAGAAAAAAACAACCTAAAAACTACACATGTCCAGCTATTTTATATCCTCTAAATTGGGATGTTTGGCTAAGAAATCAGATATGCTTGGTGTTTGCTTTAACATGTGTACTTATTTTGTCTAAATCGTAATTACCAAAAATAATATATTTTATTTATTTTTATTTTTATGCAGTGATAGCGCCCCATATCTTAGCATTCTCTAGTGAACGTGAATGTTTTGTACCAACTCACAAGGTTGGTACTGGTAATTTGATTGGTGGAATAATTGTGTGGGTGGACACTAAAAATAGGTTGATATATCACTACAGTTTCAGTCTAATCGTTACTGTGAGTTTTGACACTGATCATTTGCCTTTACCACAACTGGACCCATGAAAGAAAGACAGCTGATGCTAGCTAGATCCGCACCTTTGTATAAAATAGGACCAAGTGTGCAGGAGCTGCCAATGACTCAGCAGATGCTGAAATGAACAAAAAGTAACATCAAGAAGGAATCAGTGCTAATGTTAGCAAAGCAAGCTAGACTAACTAGCTTCCACTCAGACAGAGGAAGCTAGTTAGCCCAGCATCCTTTGGGTCTCCCCAAATATTGAATGTTGTAAAGGAAAAGATGGCTTGAATAGCTGAAGGCAGTTGAAAATGATGAGTGTTCTATTGGTATTTATACTGACCTACAGAAGGCTTTTGATACTATAGATCATAGCCAATTATTGACAAAATTGGAGAAGTATGGGATAAGAGGTATAGCTTACTCTTGGCTGGAAAGTTACTTAGAAAATAGACAGCAATGTGTGCAAATTAACGATACTGTGTCAGGATTTAGGAAGGTCACCTGTGGAGTACCCCAGGGATCCGTGATTGGTCCACAACTTTTTATACTTTATATTAATGATATTTGCAATGTCACTGATTTGTTAAAGTTTGTAGATTTTTGCAGATGATACAAATTTACTTTGCTCTGGGAAAAATTTCAAGTAACTATTGTATGTTATTGAAAGGGAACTGAAAATCCTCAAAACTTGGTTTGATGTTAATAAATTGTCTCTTAATATTAAATATTCAATTGAAATTGATAGAAATAAAATACTTCTACAACTAACGGTTGATAACTAACACTAAGAATCTGCTCTTAGTGCCTTGTATCAGTGTTCATATGCTACACACTATTGTTTTTCAGTCAGTACCGTGTCTCCTAGCAAAGGCAGCTCTCAAATGTCAGTCAAATGCTGCCATGGGAAACATCCACCCAGAGGCTTGAAGCTTAGACACTCTTTCCACAAATATGTCCAAAAACTGTTTAATTTCTGCAAAATGGAAAAGTGTGCACATAAAATAGCTACAGTGTTATTATATTTTCTTACACAAAAAGACAGGAGAACTCATATTTTAGTTTGAGATTGAGTTTTTGGCTACTAGTGGTACTGTAAATGGCAGGGTCCCCATAATGTTCCCGTGTTCCACAGAAAGCATGCATATGAGCAAGCACATGCACCCCAGCAGCTCAGGGGTGTTACACATTTTTGTTGACTGCTAAAGGTGGTTGTGCATATCAAATGTTTTATGACGTAAGAAATGTTTGTAAGAATACAGAGAAATCTTTTCGGTAAGAAATGCCAAATGTAAACAATGAACTCTCAACAGGGAACATTTAATTTGCTAGTGAGTCTGACTCACGTTACACAGTCACTCAGTAACACTGGTAGCTTACGAGCTCATTCCTTTGTTGCAAAAGAAAACACATCTTTAATCCTGCGCAACCTGCTGTGGGACTCTGCATCCTTGACTTGACCTCCACAGTGGAATAAACTGGCAGAAGAAAGCTGAAAGCTTTTCTTTCACTCCTCACTTGCATTCCACAAGCATGTGATCACTCTTGAATTAAACATACACCAGAGATCCAACAGGCTATGCCTATCAGACAAATCCCAGTCCAGAGATATGTGTTTTCCCTCAAGGCTTAGTTTGTTCATCCATAATTCCTTTAACCTCAATTAAACATCTGCTGACTATAAGAAAGCACATAAACGACTCTAAACGAGCTAGATTGTCTGCGATAGTTGAATAAAATGCAAAGTGTATCTGCCCTTGAGGTCTCCGATTCACTCTGGAACAATGAAAAATAAAAAGCTGCTCTTAACCGCCTGTAGAGGCTATGTGGCTACATGGAGCCTTTTCAACTGTCCAAACAGATAGAGACTATTTTTACCCTTTATTGTGCATGAGCGATGCAAGCTGGAGCCCTTCTATCTTATTGCCTGTCTGTAGGCAAACAATAACCAAACCAAACTTTGTTTAAAATTGCAGCTACTTCTAAATGCAGGAGTTAAGACTCTGTCTGAGCTATTCAATCCCTTTGAGCTGAGCTCCAATTCATCCTTCTTAGCCTCCTTGCTAAACGCCCATAGTGCCTTGAACAGATTTGGATGTAGGTTCTTTTTAACCTTCATCGCTGAACATTTAACAGTCGAACTGAACTGAGATGAAACAATGGACCAAATTTTTCTCCACTGTGCCAACAAAAGTCATTGATTTAATATGAAATAATTTTCAGGTCTTTTTTGAGAAGTGTTATTATAATGTTCACTATTTATTGGCATAGTTCCATGAGAAAAAGGAATCTTTGGGACCATGCTTGCTTTTTATTGCGGTCCCTCTTTTTTCTTGAGATGATTATTAGAAGTGTTTGGTCTCTTTGAAAATTTCTCAATTCAATAGTCCTGAATAGCAAAAGACGTATTTCTAAAGTAAATTTCCATAACAAATGTACCTAAGCATGGGGGAATGTGTCATAAATTCCTAGTGATGAATGGGGAAAATGGTGTGAAAATTGATTTTGGATATAATCGTCCTGTCCTTCCCTCTTTGGACGATGATATTAAAACAGCACTAATAGTCTACAGCCATGCTAGCAGCTCTGCGACGCTGTACTGCCACAGTGGTGCTTTGAGCTAAATGCTAACGTGAGCATACTCACAATGACAACCCTGAACAAACATGCATGTTTAGCAGGTATAATGTTTAGCATGGTTACCATCTTAGTTTTCTTATTGCTAGCATGCTAACATTTGCTTATTAGCACTAAGTACATCTGAGGCTGATGGGAATGCCAGTAGTTTTGCAGGTATTTGATCATAAACCAAAGTATTGGACACATTTAAATTTTGACCTGATGTTGGCGCCAATCAGATGACAAACAGTTATTAGAGTTGAGCCAGAGGGATGCATGAATATTTGTACCAAATTCCATGGCATTTTATCTAATAGCTTTTAAGATTATTCAGCCTGGACAAAAGTGGTGGACCAACCAAAGTGACCAAAATTGCCATCCATAAATTCACGCCACTAGCTTTGGTAAAAACGTTATAGCAAAGGTTCAATTTTCTACTTTTATATATTTTCTATTTATATAATTCTTTTTGATTGAAGGTTCTCAGGTGTTCTCAGGCAGAGCTATACAAATATGGAGAAAAGACCTTAACAGAGACAATTGAAAGTGAACATGAGGAACAAAAAGGTCTTCAATAAATACTCACCTAAAGTTAATGCAGTACAACTGGATGATGCGTAGGTATGTTACAAATTTGATAATAATATCCCAGATACCTGCACTAAATGCAATGTAGTCAAAGAAACGCTCTTTGGCTCTTTCATTGCCTGAATGGGCAAAGGGATGGAAATGTAGGTTGGTAAGGAATTTCTGGAAAGAGGTACTGTACATCACATAATCGAACAGCTGGTTCCAGTACACCTTCCCTTAGAACCTGTAATATTCATTATGAATTAATATCCTTAGGATCTAAACATTAAACAGAGCCAGTGTGCATTTCTTGATATGCATATTTTATAAGCAAAGAGGCTGATAGCTCTTAACTGGAAAAATACAAATAAACCATCTTCAGGTTTTTGGATCAAGGAAATGGCGTTAATGAATAAAAACAATAAAGGACCAATATGATACTAATATTGTTGTGGCAACTTTGTCTACCAGCTTATAAACCATTTATGCTCATCTGTTGCATATATGAATTAAAATGAAATTCATGGAAATCGTACACAGGAAGATATGGGATATATGAAGCTAATAATAAAAACAAATGGCCCAGTAAATAATGGCAACCTAACAGCTGTTACCAGACCAGAAAAAATGAACAAATACAAAGTCCTTCTGCTGGAAATGTCTTTGATATTGCAACCTTCATACATTGCTGGAATAATTTCAGAAATCTGTACGAACAGAAATGGTTGAGGCTTTGTCATGGAGCACAATGACCACAGCATTCAGAAGAATGAAACATGTATGAAAAGGAAATGGAATAACTTGAGTCGTTTGTATGTCAAAATGAGCACAGAGCAAACACCTGAGGTCCGTGTCTAATGAAAGACTAACACATGGTACCTTTTCTGGTTGCTGACAAAATGTCGGAGCTCTGTTTACCATGATACACTGCTAACAGTCTGCCAGCAGGTCAAACTCTGACAGAGACCGAGACCTGATTAATGCCAAGACAAAAGCCTGCAGTGTGTCGTATTCTATGATAGGACATGATCCTATGTTTAATAAGGCCCTGTAGAAGTACTTAATGCCAAGATTATGAATGCAATAATTAATTAAATCTTTTATTTGCAGAAAGTGTTCTGATTTGTAATATTTTTATTTTTATGTAAACTCTAGGTCAACAAATCATCCATCTATCCATCCCTGATTGATTGCCACCATGATTGTATACTTTCAGTAAGGGTCACATACTGGTCGATGCACAAAAATACACATAAATAAAGGGTGTATGAAGGTTGAGACAACTAGTCTCAATGCTCCCAGATGTATAGCAATTTGCAATATAAGAATTTTTGTCTACATTCCATTTGTCCACATACCATTTAGGCTGAGTCGTTACCGCAGCGGCACAGGTTCCAATCCAGTGACAAGGGCGTGGCCCTTTGCTGCATGTCATCCCCTCTCTCTCCCCCTTTTCCTGTCTCTCAAAACTATCGCTATAAAATAAAGCAGAAATACCAAAAGAAATAATCTTTAAAAAAAAAAAAGATATACAAAATAGCTGCCTATCCTCAACAAAGAGTGGTTCTCTTTCACTCAGAAGTGATTATAGGTATTATTATAAAAGCTGTGAGATGTGGTTGAAAGCTCGGGAAGAAAATAGCATTGTAAGTGGACCTTGTGGTAGAATTTGTATTTATATATCCACGGTCAAGAATTATCTTTCATGTGCTACAGAATCATCTGTGGTTTCAGTCTCACATCCGGGAATAAGACGCTCATATTGGCTAGTGTCAATATGACATTTTCATTGCTATGTCCTTCAACATGTAGGAAAAAAGGCCTGTATTTGTGCAAAGTGCAATCACAGCTGAAACAGCACCAGTGACAGTAAACACTGGACAGTTAGCCTTATAATGAGTGTGTAATGATGGGGCAAAGCAGACGTGGCTAATTCATGACACATCGACTTATTGATCGACTTCTACAGTATGGTATCAGTGTGGTATTTTTTGGTCACCTAATTAGACTGAGAGATGATAACCCCTGTTACAATCATAAATCCTTCACTATGTAGATTCTACCCTATTTCATAATAATATGACGGTAATCACAACCAGGGTTCAGTGAAAAGGTCGTCTTCTGTCTCTTAACTTGAGTGCACTCTAAACTGTATCTGTTCTTTTCAGACCCAGGCTTCAACCATAAAAGTTGCATGGTTGTAAGCTAACCCTTTTTTTTGTGATATCAAGCACTGCCTGACGAAAGCTTCCAGTCAATTCACAGCTTCAGGAAAATCTCACGGACAGTCGGTGTCAAAAACTCCGGCCAGTGCTCATTAAAGAATAAAATGGCTTTCAAAGAACAATGAGCCCTGCTACTCATGTGTAATGACATGATGTTAATTTGGCACAGCCAAAACACTGTGGCTCCTCTATTGTTTTTGGTACATGTATTCCCAAAACACAGGGCTTTCTATTATTTATAACAGCCTACATCCAGGCTGCAGAAACTGGCAGTGGATTTGAGTGGTGGGCATGCTGGGAAAAGGACAGATGACAACACTCTGTTGTTGTTATCAAGCAATCCACTGTACGGTATCCTGTTGACATGCTTGGTCTCTCTGCTGGGGGAGAATGAGTGCAGAGAGACGTCAGCAGCCTGGTTCATACACTATCTATAGGTAGAATCCATTTGTGTGTACTGGGCTTCAGCACTGTCCTCTTTCCATCCTCACGACTTAAATATACCTTTGACATGTGTTTGAAATCTTAGACACCATTATACACACGTCTCTGTGCAAGTATTCTGTCACTTCATACAGAAATTGTAGATCAAAAAACAGTAGGGCACGTCAAAATTTTCTAAGGGTTTTCTGGGCAAAAAGAAAGATATACAGCCCTTTTTATTTAAAATATAAACTACAATAACACGTAAAGCATTAATCTTTCAAAAAATGCCAAAGCAGAATTAGGAGTGTGGTACACATGGCTTGGTATAACAGTAGCCTGACTGTAAGGACGAAGTCTGCGTTGATGAAGTGATTACCTGTGTTTCTAAGGTGATATCCACTGCAAATTTTAATCGATTTTTAAAATGACGTTACAGTCATTGATTAGCAGTGCCAACAGTCAGTGACCCCACTGTTTTGAACAGGTTTGTGTCATTAACTGTCAAGGCTGCAGTTGATTTCATATAAAATCATATAGGCGCTGATACGATTGGGAAATATGACTATGTATTATATTGTGGTTGTTACTTTAGAAACATAGCTAACGAACCCTGGATATAGCCACTTCATTTTAACACACTTATTTATACTAGCCTTACTTTTAATGTTTGGATATTATTTCTACCGTTTCTATAGCTCTCTGAATATCACTTTCTGCTGCTGTAATAACCTAATTTCCCCACGGTAACAGTTTAATCTAATCTCATTTTAAATACTCCACTCTTCATATTGATGAGAGATTGGCTTCTAATTAAAAACTGCCTCTTTCATGTGAACATGCTGATAACTGATTGGAAAAGCCAGGTAACCCAAAGAGAACGAAAGTAAAGTTGCTTTGTTATACAGGCCGCTGATGACCTGTAGTGCAAACATCAATGACAGCAAAGATTGCTGGAACTTTTTTCAGTACACCCTTCTGTATCTCAGCATTTGTGATTCCCCCACCTTTTTTTGCTATCATCTTTCTTACAAACATTCTGCTGGGCTCGAGAGAGGACTTGTTTGTCCTGTCCTGCTTACGACACACACACACAAACAAACAAACACAAATGTGAATTCATTCAGTTCATTTTTTCATTAGATATTTTAAAATAATCTTATCAAACCAATTAGACTGCCAATTACCCCCAATGTTTCACTTTAGTGTGATGAAGATTGGATATGCTGTGTGTGATTGGCTATGTAAAAATACTGAAAAGGGTATTGCGCTTCCATAAAGTTGGGAGGTTAGTGAGAGACAGATTAAAAAAAGAATGGCTGTATGAGTCACACCCCAGAAGCCCTGGATCCTACATAATGCAAACCAATAGTGTCTTTAATCAGAACCTCCCTGCCCGATATTGCCATCATCTTTTAAACTCCACACAGGCTTATAACACAGGCAGTCTGTAATAAATGTGGAGTCTCAAGCCCAAACTGAAATAACCCAGATGAGATCAGGGTTATTTTGTCTGACTTTGGAAAGCTCCCTCCATTACAACAGTTTTCACATACTGATTACTGCTCCTCATGATGAGTACACTGACCTCCATGTGTAAAATTGGTGGCGTTGCCCCTTTAAAAAGTACAACGCAACATTCTGTTTTGTGAACAATATGTATTGGCCCATTTTTCATTCTCCGATTTTTGTTTCAGGGTATAAAATCCAATGAATGAAATACTGGACCCTCCAGCTACAATATGACTGCCTGTCAGACATCATTGAAATTCCTCTCTTGAGATGTTGTAATGAAGTATTCCCAGCTGCCACTGCCTTTCTAAATGTGGAACTGTCAAAAACTTCTAAAACCCAGTTTGGTTGTAAAAGGGCTGCATTTAATCAATCAAAGCTTGAACTGATTTTAGCAGAAATTTGTCTCCCAATTTTCATCCAGTCTCCCTGATTGAACATCAGACACTTTGTTATTAATTAACGTGTGTGAAGACTTGTGCTAAATGGCATCAGTCAAAGGCCGGTTGGCCGCCTCTCTCTAAGAGACATCCACAGCTGCATGAAGACATTTAGAATTTTGATGTGCACGTCTGAGATTTGTATAGACAACCAGCAGAGAGAGGAAGCAATCAAACTCAGGCAAGCACCCAAGTCGCTCAAGCCTTGTTATCCAAGGGGGTAGGGGGTGTGTGGGTGTGTGTGTGTGGGTGTGTGTGTGTGTGGGGGGGAATCAATATTCTCCCTTCTGAGTGGGCATGCAGCTCTGCACAGTGCTCACAGCCTCAGAAGTAGCGGGGCCAGGCTAATTGACATTTAACGAGTCCGGTTATCAGGGCTGTGTTTACTTCAACTGATAATAAAAAGTGCTGGAGATTGCAAGCACTTAACCTGTTTTTGATCACTGAATACTTTGACTTTTGACATATTATTTGACATCATATGTTATTACCACTCGACATATTCAGTTGGGCTATTGCAGCTGTAGCAATTTCCAATCTACAATCAAATTAAGATGTTAATGATATTACCAGTGAAGCAAATCAGGTCATCTGTGTGTCTCAATCTGTGCGTGAACATCATACTCACTATTAAGCTGGGGTTTTTTTCTTTTCTCCACATTTTTGCATTTATATGAATAAGTAGTACTTAGGGACTGCATGGAAATGACTGGGGTGATGGGGGTGGGATTAAATCTTATGATTTTTAAAATTGCAAGACCTTCCTCAGCATTATTTATAGCTTTTGGACCCTACCCTTGACAAAGAAATAACTGCAACACGCTGCACCTAATATTTCAGAATATAGTACGCAGTTGATACAATGTGTTCCACCATTAATAATTGAAAGAGGCAAAGCATAAAGAATTTAAGATAGTGTAATCTAATTTAAATTATATTTATGGAATAATATTTTCATCAGCCACAAGTGCGGAAATTACTTGAGGGCTATTTTTAAATGTATGGCAAATATAACAAAAGGCTGAACTTATATCATAATATAGGCCAACTTTATGACATTGGAATTTAAATTTGGTCGTTGAAAAATAAAAATGACCCTTCTCTGCTCTCCCAAAAAAGTCAGACTTCTACTCAAAAAACCCCCAAAAAACTTAAAGCATAGCCCTTCCCCTTTTCATGACCTTCCCTTTCTCTCTAATAATTTGTGTACAGTCCCTTAAAGCTGGGGTAGGCAAAATCTGTGCAACCTATGAAAAACCTTCCGCCTCTCTCTGCTGCCTCGTATCACTCCGCTAAGCCCCTCCCACCAAACCCACAACATCGACCGGCAGCCGCAGGAGTCGGTTACCCTGCAAAACCATATCTCTCTTAGTGTTCGCTCTCCACGGTGTGAACCTCACCTAGACCGCAGTGCCTCCCGCCACGACTTGTCTTTTCAAAGACGCCCCTCCAGCGCTTTGCGGCCGCAGAGCAGAGCGCCCCAGGCTTCAGAGGCAGCTGCAACGCCGTCCAGCAGC